>JBCAUG010715525.1:0-12931 GCA_038406175.1 Haplosyllis leylae | reverse complement strand
GGTGAGTAGGAATACACACTGACATGTCATGCTGTGATTGGTTGTACTCATCACGTGATTTACTGATTGGTTACCAGAGATTGTGCATGTGCCATCTTTGCACTGATTGGATGTCACTTGAGGGGGTGAACAGGGTGTGCATGATCTTCACGTGATCAGGGCGTGATTCATGCATGATCCATGCATGGGTTTTGGCGGGAAAGTCTGAGGAGGTACGGATTGACGCTCTTTGGCCCAACGGAAGCCAAATATAGCCGCAGTTAATCTCCTCTCCTCAGAATTCGCAATAGTTTATTCGCAACCTGTTACAGAATAAAAACTCAATTAACAATACTTTTTAATGACCAATGTTTGCATTCCGGTGTCTAATGTGATGTGTTTTTGACACAGCTGATCTAGAAACTGAGCAGAGATGATGCCGCCATCAGCACGAGCAGGATCAGCCAGAAAATTGTTCCTGGCTTCAGAAAACCTCGAACAAAATTTACTGGAATCATCAAATATTTTTCTTGGTCAACATGTTCATCACAAGTGAATGTGGATTTTATTTTTTATCACAAATTCCCAACGCAATTTTCAAAAGAAACAAAAATATTTCCGATTACTTTTAGTTAATTACCTCTCAGCAGTTTTTCACTCTGTGGGGATACTTCAGTCGAAGAAGATGAGCTCAAAATCCTGGGGGTAAAGATTTTTTCTGAGGAGATGAAGCTTTCATTCTATAAGATTTAATAATTATCAAACCCAGATCCGCTGGATTATTTGTACACCACTCAAAGCCGTTCCTTTCAATAAGAACTTTTTCAGCATATATAAAAGTATTCGAGAAACTTACTATTTTCATCAGTGGCGGATTCAGGATTTTCCGGGAGGGGCGCCAACCTCTGAGGGAGTACCTACGTATTATTTGGCCAATTTCCCCCGAAAACTTTTCGCTTTGTGTTCGCCTTTTATTGATGTGAACATATCATAAAGAGTCACAGATATCAACCGTTCGAACCTGGACTTTGGTTTGTATGTTGCTAATATTTTTCACGTGTAGACACAACAAGTCAAACACTGATTGATAATGTAAATACATGTGCAAAAAGCATGAACGTTATATCAGCGTTATCTGGCGGGGAGTGGTACTTTCAAGCCAAAAAACACAGACACCATTTGAAGTACATGGTGATTGATGGCAGTCTTGCCATGCTTTGTGGACACGTTCTAATTCAGATAGCGACACATTCAAAAGTGATTTCCATGTATGGTACACAGTTTAGTTCGGCAATCAGGAACAAAGACGGAAAATGCCACTTGAAAACATGGCAGCATTTATGTGAGCTATTATGTGGGATTTTATTCTTTGCTGGTACGATAATCCGATTCTTTTGTCATAAATTTTATGCCCGATAAAATCACAGTGATTTAGTGTGGATAAAAAAAAAACTTTGTCGGAAAGAAGATATTTCAAGATGGCTACAGCTCAACGTGTCTATGAAGAGAATGACGCTGTTGATGACACTCTTCTCAATCAAATCAGTAAATTTGTGTTTTATGATGAACTTTCGTCACTCGCCCGAGATCTTGAAGTTCGGGAGACGGAGATCCGGAAAATCCGTCGAGTATCTTCATCCCCACAGGAACAGATTTTCAAGGTACACATAATATTTAATAGTTACGGACGCTGTGACAAATTAAAGTCTTTACAAAGTCCTTAAAATTGGTGAAGTCAAACAGTAAAAATGCATTGTAATTAGCTCACAGACTATGCTAATGATCACAGCTCAATTGGAGACATTTAAATAAAAAAACAGCCTAATATATATGATAAGGACTGTAGCCCAAGCACGATACTATGTCAATGATTAAATTAATAAAATTAAAAAAAAACATGCTCGTTCACTGGGGCCTTACATTTTGTAAAATTATTGTCTCGTACCAAGGTTGTCAATATCTGTATAAATATCACAGCAATTTCCGTGTATTGGGAAAAATAAAAGATTCTCCGAGTGTCCCCAGGAGGTAGTTTATAGCATTATTGATGTCACCAACTATGACTTTTGGGGTGGATTACTCAGTACCAGTCTAAAACTGAGCTCCTCCTAGTCAGCTGTCAGAGCATTAGTTCTTTAATCTCAGGGAGTGATAGCAGTTGTTCATGGTTGTTAGTTCATGCACTGGACCTAGGTGTGAATAAGGAGTTCATGTCTGTAACACTGGGGGGAGTTGGAGATGTGGGGAGCTCGCTGAGAGCTCCAGTACCTTTGCAGGTAATCAATAGATTCGCAAGTCAGTGTCTCTGCACAGGCACCCATGCTAGAAGAATACAAACATTCAGCTTCAGTACAGTCTTTATTGTTACTTCTAAGACTGGTTGAATGTAAATAGGAACAGAGGGTCATTGAACAGTTGGGAGCTCACACTCACAAAATAGTAAGCCTCCATCAAGTCTAAAGAACACACAATTACAGCTTCTGCCATTGTCTCACAGGTTGGGGCTAGAAGCTCATACACAGAAATACTGGAACACACACTGTTGAAACACACAACTGGGAAAGGGAGCTACACATACACTATTGTAGACATGCAGGAAACACTTAGTTGATACTTGATGGTACACTTGATGAAATACTAACACCTGATACACAACTAAGAAACTTTGCAATACAAGAATAATCATAAATACAAGCTACAAATGCAATATTCAAGGACACACAACTTAGCTCCTTACATTTACTTGTACAGTTCTTACAGGCTTCTTAGAATAGTAGAATAGTATCTAAAAGTGGCTAAAACAGCCCAAATGCAAAATTTAACCAATCTTAGGCAGGGAGCTAATCCAGCTCCTCTCATTACCTGAGAATTTCCTGCCATTTGCTATTTTGGCATTTAACAATCTGATGGTTGTTCTGGAGGTCCTACTTTCATAGAGCGCACTCCTCCTTATATACCTGATACCTAACCACCAGCATATCAAGGCTACTACACAAAGTAGACCTAAGGTCACTGGGGGAGCTCAACACAAGTACTTGAGTAATTTAGCACAAATTGTGGTTATTACAGGTAGAAGGACACAATGTTATGGATTGGTACTAGTCTCATCTTAATCGCACCAGTAGGTAATTGTCTAGACATGGTGGGAGCTAAGTATGAATATAGTCTTACATGTCCTTATGCCATTGGTTCAATGAATCATGCAATTGCCTGATTGGCTACCAGGGGTATGTATGTAATGCAGGGACATGGATTAGATACCTAGGGGGAGCTAAGCATGACAAGAACATGATAGATGCATGTACTTGAGGTGGGGAGCTAATTGCTTTAATATGAGTTACACATTAACCACATCAGGCCAGAAATGCATGGAATGCATCTCTAGCTCCTTACTGTCTTGTATAGATCTAATTCAACCTGTCACAATAAACACTCAAAATTCATTTTATTTTACAAATCTTTCAATTTAAAAATTTCAATTTTCCTACCTTTATTGATAAATTTTCACACACTAAATTACAAAATTATTCAAATTTAAGAGACTTTATTTTTTAAATCTAAAAACATAAATAAATCAGTTTTGGAAATAATATTTCAATAAAAAGCGATGTTTCATTTAAGTGGGGCCCTTTTTATGTGAAATCATGGTCAGTGCTAGGATTTTCGCGGTGGGATCAGAATATTCTGTTACAGCGGCCACCAGAAGTAGCCTCAAGTTTCATGTTTCTTTGTCCTTCTTTGTGAAGTTTCTGGATCCGCTACTGATAAAATGTGTTTCTGGAGCATTTAGTCATACTGGCGGAAAATACAAATTAATATGAACAGCATATCAAATTTCTTCTTAAAAATCTCTCTGAAAATAACGTATAAATTTATCGATGTCACTATCATTCAGTGTAAATTCCTCTTGTTACTACTTGCGGATAAAATTACGTTTGCTCTGTTGTTGTGCAAACACAAATTGATAACAAATCTTTGGGTGCTTACGCACTAACGTAGCTGCTAGAAATGTAGAAATAACTTATTAACGGCAATCGTGTGGATGTGTATTGCGTCCTACCTTCATCTCACGTATTTGTCGAACAACTGAAAAAATTACCAGTATTTTAATATTCATTCCTGGCCTCATTAAATGAACGGAATTGACGCATACTTGTTGTTATGAAATTAACAACAAATGGTTAAATACTTGTGAATACAACGCCTGGTTCAGTGACTATTGATATTTCTACAGGTTTTACACACTTGGAACAACAAGAAGTCCGAATTCAAAGTAAAACATCTGGTTACAGAATTACTCATCTGGCAAGAGCAAGGTTATCTAGACAGAAGAATATGGCACAGTGACATATTTTTGCCCAGTCTTCTTCCACAATACTCTTCTATATCAAAAGAAACTGAACAAATGACACTTGTCTCACTGATCACACCAGCCATTAGTGTTGAAGAGCGTCAGGCTTTAGAAAATGAACAGTTGGATCCGGAAGTATGGGTTTCAAAAATTTGTCAGCATTTTAACATTGAAGAGTTAAAACTTCTGAAGGAAGTAGGAAAGGCCAAGATCAATGAATTTTTGTGCGGAATTAAAAACACAACCATTCAATGTGCATTACGGTCTGTCTTGCGGGAACTGAAATGTCTCTATGTGCCCCCAGTCGAAATTGAACGCTTGACTGATCTTCCTAATATTATAGATAGGATGAGAAAGTATCTTACTTTGAATCGAGATGAAGATGATGAAACGAAATTCAATGAGTTAGTCAATCTCCTGGAAAACACAATGTGGAAGTGGCACCAAACTTCATGTTCAAGCTATGAATTCCTCACATGCCTTGCTACTCTGAGTCTATTCAAATTCAGTTTGGAGGAGTTCAGTTTCAAATATCACCTACAAGGGAAAGACGTGGAAAAAATATCTGTGGCACTCAGAGAGAACTTGGATGAAATAAAAGCCTTGAAGAAGTCTAAAACTATGCAGGCTTTTGTGTTACATATAGCTTTGTGCAACTCCTTCGAAAAAAACAAAGTGGTTCAATTTATCTTGACAAATCTAAAAGATAAAATTAGTTCTGAATTCACTGCCTGTACTGGTGACGAATATAATCTTACGAATCTTCGCCAGAAAGTTGAGAGTATACTAGCCACAGAAGTTGGCGACAAAGCTTTCAAAGAAAAACTGAAATTCTTGTCAATGCATTTTAATTCAATATTTTCACAAAAGTTTAGTCCAAGCCAAATTAAACCGGAGGATTATGAGGTAAACGAACACGTGCAACGACTCCTAGAAGATTTAGAACTGGTTGAATATTACCCTCAAAAACTGAGCTATAGTGATGTGATCAAGTTGACAAATGATGCTCTCAGAGATGTGAATGAAAAGCCTTCCACGCTTTCCGAGTTACCTTGGTACTTCTTACGAAGATTAATAGGACTAAACAGCACTATAAGAGAGAAGGGTTCCGCCATAAGGAAAAAATCAAAAACTGAAGGTAGAATCGGAATTCTATCATCTGAGGATGATAGAATTGATGAGGAAGGTGCTTTTAGCTGGGATGACGATTCAGAAGGAGGAGACACCGAGGACGAAGAATGTAAGCACCAAGGTAAAGAAAATGGCACTGTATATGGTGTTCATCCACTTGATCTTATTTATATCATCTTCCTATGTGCTGATGACTTTTTGCGACAAGAGTTGGCTGATAAAATGTCCAAGTGTCAGTATGCGGTTCCGTTTATCCTTCCAACACCAGCACAGAACAAAGATGAATCAAAGAATACAGTCCTACACTGGGGATTGCAAGCAATTTCAAGAACGTACTGTGAAGAAAAGGGTCCGGTTATGACGAAAAACTTGCTCAAAGTGTGCTGTCCAATCATCAGTTGCCTAAGTTTGAACACCAATACCACGTGGAAGTCAAGACTTGTAAATAAAATGCTTAGTCCCCAGCAGGACACATTTTGGCATGAAGGTTTAGAAGGAGGAGATCGTATTCAGAAAGTCTCTCAAGGAATGGTCGAAGTTTCATGGTATTTACCAGCTGGTCGAGGAAATGATGTCTTCAAGACACCTGTAACATTTGTGAATCTCAGAGGAGATGCTAATCAGCACCCACTCGTCACAGAGAATCTCACTCAATTATCAACTACCACCTGCATTTTTACGAACAGGATCAACAAGGAAGTCGTTACCTTTCTAGGAAATCATTTTGGTTTAAAACATTTGAGTAGAATAATTTTGATAGTTCTCTATAATTCTACTGAAGAGCAGAAACATATCAAGGACATAACGAAATTGAAACAAAAGCTGCAATTTAATGAACATCAGATTATAAATTGTTCATTGGAAGATTCTAACTTTCATAATACCTTTGACATTCTGAAGCAGTCACTACAAACCTCCATTGAAGAAAATATCGTCAGACAAACATCATTACATCGGTTTATAGATGAAGTAAAATCAAGTGGCTGCATGAAGATGGATGATGTAGCATGCTCTGATGGATACAGTGCAGCTCAGAGAATTCTGTCGGACATAGCAAGTATCGATTCGGACAATGTAAAATCACAAGTCCTTCCTTGTCAATCGGATATTATAACAAGGGAAGAGATAGGAAAACATGACAAAGAAATATGTCGTCAGAAAGAAATTACTGAAAGTGTTCTTATGACACAACACGTGAAGAGAGAAGAAGAAGAAAAATGGCAATTACAATGGAAGCAACTTCAGTACCAAATATCCAGCACATTCTCACACTTTCTCAGCTACCTAGTGAATTTTGATTCCTTCAACAGGAAATGCTTCTTACAGAGCCTGAAATTGGGTCTGAATGAAAGGTCAGTAGAACTTTTGCAGCCCTTGTATGAAGACTACGAGAAGTATCGTCTGGAAGAAAAATGTCAGGAAACTGACAGAAAGCTTAGAAATCTAAATGAACAGCTAACATACAGTTCCTTTGGTTTAGAACATTTTTTCCGTGAGATAGCGGTGATGTATGAAAATATAGATGCTCTCGTGGCAAAGGTAGATTCAAAGGAAAATCAGTTAGAGGCTGTATTGGACATATTTTCGGAAACCATGGCTGATATTTTGATAGAAGGTGAGGCCATAGAAATTCTTGATGGCGATGTAGTTCATTGTCCTGTCGTCTGGCTGAAAGCAGTACTTAACCAGATTGAAAACAAAGCAAAGTTGAGAATTTTTAAGGTGTCAGCTCTGGGAGCCCAAAGCAGTGGAAAATCAACTCTTCTAAATATCGTATTTGGGCTAAATTTTCCAGTGAGCAGTGGAAGATGTACAAGGGGAGCCTACATGCAGCTGGTCAAGATTGACGAAAATCTGGCAAAAAGATTAAAGTGCGACTATCTACTGGTGATTGACTCTGAAGGTCTGATGTCCAGAGTTTCAAAGAATGATGATTATGACAATGAGCTGGCTACATTTGTCATTGGGCTCTCCGACTTAACACTTGTTGTGATAAAGGGTGAAGGGCATGAGATGTAAGATGTTCTTCCCATAGCCATCCATGTATTTCTCCGGATGAATGTCTTGGGAGAGCAGCAGGCATGCCATTTTGTTCATCAGAACATGGGAGCAGTTGATGTGAAGAAAATGATGCCAGTTGAAATTGATACTTTTGTACAGCTTTTGGATGAAAAAACACGAGCTGCTGCTCAGGAAGCCTGGAAGAAGAAGTACACACGATTCCCAGATGTCTTACACTATGATAAAAACAAGGATAACACTTATGTTTGTGGCCTGTGGGATGGTGCTCCTCCAATGGGAAAGATAGACATAGAATATTCAAATATGATGCACAGAATAAAGGGTAATATTCTCGAAAGACTTGAAGCTGTCTCAAAAACGAAACACTGCTCAACTCTTGATGATTTTTCAGAATGGTTGGAGGTAATCTGGGAAGCTGTCAAATATGAAAACTTTGTCTTCAGCTTCCGTAATGTACTGGCTGTCGAGGCTTACAAGAGCCTGTCGAGAATTTTGAACGACAAAGTGTGGGAAATCAAGAAAACAATGAGGAGGAATATGGACGAGAAGGAAAAGGAAATAAAAGATCTTTTTTTACTTGAAACAGACCACAACAAAATTATGAAGATGATTGATAATGTAACTGACAAAGCAATAAAAAGCATCCAAGATAGCATTCAACGCCTTTTTAGGTGCATTCGCCACTACTTCCACTGTCCTGGTTGCCAAGAGAATGAATGCAGTAAGGAAGTCAGAAACCGGCAGTTTTTGAGGGATTACAAAGGTGAATTCGAGCATGATATTTGGAGATTCATGAAGACGTCAGAAGAGGAGATAGAGCAAACAGCGAAAAACATTGTAGTTGAGCTGTCATCACATCAGGATAGTATTACCATGGATGGCATTCTCAAACAAAAAGTGCAAGAAGTGATTATAAAGGCAAATGCCGAATCACTTTCAGAAAAAGATAAGGAGAAAATCTTTGAGGACATGTGGAAGTCAGAAACTGAAGAAATTATTCGAAAATTTCCTAAGAAAGGTAAACCAATGACATTTATTAAAACGTCGGTAGAAAAGGCTATCAGGTACTCACTTGGTTCAGAATACTTTATGTACAATAGGAAAAAGGCTGAATATTCTCATGAATTCCAAGAGCAAGGCTTCACTGTGAAACCACACCATATCAATGGCGGTTGCGTAAGGGACGGCCCACGTCAACTTTGGCATCTGAATGCTGTCACTGAAGAGATTGTAAAAGAAACTGGAGCTCATTACAAGCGGTTGCAGAAAGGCAAAGCATTTGAGCCGAAGCATGCCGAGAATCTTTTCAAGGACATTGAGAACAGAATTGATCTGATAAATAATAGGGGACTAGAAACCACTCTGGATTACAGGGTTGACTTGATGATGTGCATTGAAGAGCTAGCAGTGAGAAATTTTGACTTGAACCAAAGAGCGTATGAGGAAAATATATGTCCCAGCAGATTGTTGGAAAGAAAGAAAGATGCATACCATGCAATATTTGTAATGGAAACAGGCGTGGGAAATCAGGCGAGGCAATTTGGTAACATTTTGTTGAAGATCATTGAAGAAAATGTGGAAGATCAAATGACCTGTACAGAACTACTGGACGTCTTGCGAGTTCGCCAAAGGGACATTTACAGAAATACGCAAGCCCTGATAAATTCTTCAATTAAACATCTGGTACCCCCTAACTTTTCAACAACACTGTCTCTTGAGAAGTGTGAGAAAATGATAAAGGATACAATTACAAATACAAGCATGGACTGTTTGGGAGGAGATAACGTTCTTGTAAGTTATGCAAAAAATAAAGTAATAAAGATTGAGGAATATCTGCGACTCACTGTGCAGAAAACAGTCCACAGTAACTGTACAAACAAGGACTTCATTGGTACTCTTTTTGCAAATATGAAGGGTCTGAAGAAGCCACACAATGACATTGAAGCCTACAAAATGGTAACAGTCAACAACAAATTCCATTTTGCTGAAATATTGATGACCCAATTGAGGGTTCCAATTCACGAGCAACTTCAAAGCAACATTGAATCTTGGAACATAGCAAGAATAACCGAGAGAAAGGGTTTGACAAAATTCATATTTGAGGAAACGATTGGTTGTCTGCTTTGTACAGTACGACATGCACAACCTTTTTACATCAACCATGGAAGCTTCAGATACCAAATTTCATTACATGTTTGTGAAGAGAAATCAAAACCATTCAGAAGTCACAATTGCGGAGCCGTGGACTCTAGTACTGAAATCACAATCAAAAGTGGAAATATTGATCAAAGAAGAAGAAGAAGATATAAGTCATTTTCGAAAACCTAATGGTAAGAAAGGTCAAAGGTTATTGAAGATGAATCGGAACTTATTTCCCCAAAATAATATTTTGTGGTATTTTGGATCAGATTCTTTTCGGAAAGTTCCACTCCACACACGAAAAGCACGTGACTTTATTTTCGGGATATGGTATATTATATATAGCACTCATGTCTTTTTATGACACTCTGTGTTATCGTGGCAACTTTTTTCGGTAGAATAAATCATGTTTATTGAGGAGAAGAGTGCACACTTGAGAGGTCTGCACAGTTTTCGTGAGCTTAATTTAAAGACAGTATACGTTCATCTAATTTGCATCAGTACGATTAATAAAAGCAACTTTTAAATACCTTTGTCTATTTAACTCTTGTGGGTTACTTTTTTGTCTGGGAATCTAAATTTAACTTACTTTGAGGTATAATTCTAACACAAATCTTATCTGAACTGAGCAAAAGATTGACAGCGCAAGAGGTTTGGATCTGTACCAGACCAAGTACACTGTGAGAAAATATCTTTTTTTTCTAAAATTTTTGGAGGATGGAAGTCCTCTTTGTGGAGCCACTGATACCCCTGTTTTGGACTTCTGGTAATGTTTGCCCTGGGTTTCAAAGCAAGGTTGGATTTCTCACTTGCACACTTTCTTGCCTGTTCGCTATTCCTTAGATTTACCTCTGTGCAACACCTGCTGACCGTATAAGGTCAGGATAGCAGCTGAGCCTTTTCGATCCACATACTTGTGTCGACAAGCATTGGTGGAAGTTCGGGGTTCGAACCCATGACCGTCCGTCGTGGTCATCCTTTTGACACAAAATTCTGATAAAAATGAAACAAAAATCTCAGAAACAAACAATTGCGAGGCAGTCAAAACCAAGTGTTCTTCCTGTTGTATGAAGTTAAGTTGACATAAGAGCGCAGTTGACCTGGCAAATGATACCAACAAATTTCATTTCTCTCATATCATTACGTCACTTTAATAAATAATTTGTTTTGTTCCTAAAATGTTGACATTTTTATCACAAAGCTACCTCTCAAAAAAAATTATGTTAATTTTGTGGCACTGACAGTTTATTGGACAGAATTCTGTATCGGGAGATAAAGGAAGACCAATCAAAAGGCTCATTATCACCTGCACAGAGCGTGAGCATATTAGGAATACAGATATACATGCAATCTTTGAACTGAAATAAAGATCGAATTCGATTATATAAAATTCAGCACTATACTAAAATTCTGATAAATTGGCCTACAATATACATCTAGCAGCAAGACAAATAACACTGACTGAAACAAGAAGAATCAGGGGCAAATTTAAATACTCTTGCATTGATAGCAGACAATCAATGGCAGCAACAAATGTGTTTGCAAAGAGAATGACATTGGTACTGAGAATCTTTTCAATCAAATCACTAAATTTATACTCTATGACAATCTATCCTCACTCAACCGAGATCTTGGAATTCAGATACAGGTTTTCCATATCTATTGATATATTCTGTCATATCTGCTTCATTTTTTCACATTTTCACTTCAAATGAAAATTAAAATGTGCAGAATGGTATTACATATTTACTTTGAAAATATTCAGTACTACTTTACAGAATTTAGTATGGTCCAAAGCAAACTTAAATTACAAATAAAGTAGGTGTCACATCTTGACAACTTTTTGGACAAAATAAAATCAGGACAGCAGTATAGAAGACTTGAGAGATATACACTTTATAATTTGATCATATTTACACATTTTGATGAAATAGAGAAATAACATCTGCCAATGTATTGCTGCGAGTGGCCTTTTGTTTGATAATACATGAAAAGAAGTTTTTGTCTATTTTAAAATAGATGCTCCATAGAAGTCAATGCACGTTTCGTGCTTTGTAATCATTAAAGTTTCTTGCGCTCTCACCGGCTCCCGACCCCCGAGACTCCGACCCCCGAGACTTGGCTGAAGTAATTGGGACTGGATATGAAACTAGTTATACTAGTTACGTTTCGCCTCGTGTTCGCTGTGTATTGCTGTGAACATATCGTAAGGAGTAGATCTATTATTCAAACACCTGCACTTAGGTTTATGTGTTGTTGATAATCTCCAAGGACAGACGTAACCAGCCGAATATATTGAGTGATACTTTTTGTGCGTAAAGCATGTGATAATGTCAATATGTGCACAGAGCATAACCGTTATGTGTAATAGTTTACTGCCGGATGGCGGTTGGTTTTTGTCCTGAACACTGGTGAAATTTAAATTGACATCCTGACCAAGTACCTGGCACATGCAGATGACTTATCCTGATTAGTTGAAAACAGTTGCAATGTGCAATATTTGTAGCATCTGGTATTTGTAATATTTATTAATTACACTAAAAATATACTGGTTTTAGTGTCAAATGTGTCAAATACTGCTTCTGTATGTATGGTATTACAGAGGGACAAATCAATATGTTAACATAGCAAAATAAAAATGGTGTTTTTTTCCTGACACAAACTCTTTATTCCCTTTAAAATATTAGCTGTGACATTAACAACTAGGCATAAGGTCATCACTTTGTGCCAGACAAAAGTTTTTTCTCATTTTCACATATTTACTTGATCATCAGTAACATTATATATTTAAAGGAAACTAACCAATAAGAGCCTGTACGGACTTTCTACCTCTGTTTGACATGTATCCCTACCTGCAGTAATGATCTATTTCCCACTGGATCACACTACTTTTGAGATCATGATCATCATGGAAAAGGTATTTTATATATTTGGTACTGAAACTAGCAAACATTTTTAGTGCAGTTAATAAGAATTGTAAATGTTAGACACTACAAATATCACACATTTCTATTTTCATCTAATGGACATGAAGGCATCAGTAATTTCCAGATACATGATCAGCATGTCAATCTGAATGCACCCTGTGCTCTTGCTAGCAGTCTGCTCGTAACCGCCATGCAGATCAATAAAACCGACGGTCTGATGCATCTCTACGGTAACTACGTATAATGTTATGTAAACTCGCTCTAATTCCGAAAGTGACATATATAATATATTACGTATTCAAAAGGTGATTTCCACAAATTTGGAAATAAGGAAGAAAGAAGGACAGAAAATGTTACTTGAAAACATAGCACGATTTACTTG
>JBCAUG010715514.1:0-12934 GCA_038406175.1 Haplosyllis leylae | reverse complement strand
CCACTTCGGTCACTTGGTGTGATCGGGACTTATGGATACTTGGTAATTAATTATTGATTGCGCGGGTCATTTAGTACATTCGTATTCTGGCTATGACAAGGTCCCAGGATCTGTCCTTTATCCTACACTGGGGTATATTCTGATGATTTCATTGGATGTTTCCACTAGAATATTTTGTTGCACACCACTCTGCATAAATTTAGGTTCATTTAGTATTCTGAGCATGATGTACAATGTAATTAATATGCAGAGAAGGGTGTACAACAAGTTTGATGAGGTTGTTGTGAAAACTTCAATACCTACCATGTAAAAACCCCTTTGATTGCTTGGGCAATACTGAAATTTTCCAAGAGATTTCTTGTGTGATGCTCCTTTGGGACAATGTAGATCTATGCAAAATTGAAGGAAATTTCAATTATTTTAGATAGAAAATAATACAAGGCTTTAAATTTTTTGGTGGAAATTTCCATGGGGGTGTAGGATAAAACTATAACACAGAGGGAAGGTCAGGGGTACAGTAGATACACCCCTCCAGGGGTTGTACACCCTTTGCCAAGGTTCGTGGTGTACAGCCCCTGGAGGGATGTATCCACTGTGTACTCTCCTTACCTCTGTGCAATGGTATAGTGTCCCTATGTGCAAATATGATCAAAGAAATACAAAAAGAAGCGTCCTAAATGACCAATGAGAAATTCCCAATCAGTATGATACAAAGGAGTTTGAGTATAAACTTGAACCATCTAAAATTATTTTCATGCAAGGTTTTGTATATTCTTAATCCATTGGTAGGATTTTGTGTATCAATTTGATATTTGGTGGCTTGTTAGAGTCACCTTAGTGGTTGGTTTGGTCTTTTTGGCCCAAAATTTTGGGCTTGTAGTGGGGTCTTATGAATGCCATTTGCCATTCTGTGAATGTAGATAGGATGCCAGTTCTACCTGCAGGAGATTGGGACACTGCAACACTACATGCTGTAATTGAAGTTGTTTCAGCTTTTTGTGATCCAAGGTGGTAGGGATCCAAAAGCATAGTTTACACTACCCTTGCACCCCTCACACCCTTGCATCTTTGCACCCCTTGTGCACTTGCACCCCATGAGCCCTTGCACTTAAATTGTGTGTAAGGGCAGAAGGGTACAAGGGGTTGTGAGGGGTGCACAGGGGTGGGTCACCTGGTGAAACTCATTCACTACCTGATTTTTTTGTTGTGTTCATTAATAGCCTTTGATTGTTACTCGCATCTGTATTCACTTTGAATGTATCCGATGTCGTATGATGTAGATTCTCTCTGCCACGATGAGATAATTGTATGATTAAAATATTATTAATTTTTGTAACTTCTTTGTATCGGATATGTTGATAATGTCGCGGTTGAAGTATCTAACTTTTGATTTATGCTTTTTCCGTGATTTGGGGCTGTATGGACACACTATGATACATATCATTTGCTTTGATTAACGTGTCACTTGAAATGATGTCAAGTTATATATCAGTACTGTTAATCAAGGAAAATTCTTTTATCTTTGTAGCTAATCATTGAACAATATATGTGTGATTTTGGCAGTTAATAACAATAAGACTAACCAGACAATGAAAAGAAAGTGTTATGGCGTTTTGTTGCAACGTTAATTTCAAACGACCAAAAAGAGTTCGCATGGATGTTTACAAAGTTCATTTAAACGTCCATTAACACCCTGTAGGAAGATCTATCAATTCTGACTGATGCGTAAAGGGTTTCACAATGGTGGTCTATGAGAGATTTTTTTTAGTTCATTCAGATTTCAGTGTCTTTTGGAAGACTAAAAAAATGTTTTCTCATAGACAGCCACGATAAAACTATTTACGAACCAGTCAGAATTAATAGATCTTACTGCAGGGTGATCAAGGTATTCTAGATATCGTCGGTTAAAATTCTTGGCCTCGTCTTAACGTGTGCTGCATGATTATGTACGGATGTGTCAAATAAATGCTTGTGATTAGAAATACAGATCTCTTTCGTTTTCTGGAATTACAGTAACATCATTTTTGCAAGTAAATATCAAAAGCTGAAGAAGAAAAATGTTTTCGAATCTACGCACACTAGTTTAGCTAATTTTAAAAAGATGAATCTTCAACCTTCGGGAATGGACGCGTTTATTACGGGTAAATATAAACAACACGCGGCCATTATCGTGAGTTGTTCGAAGTGATAAACGATTTGTGACTGAGAAGAACTCGTGATAATAGGTTTGTTATGCGGTGATACCCAGAGACAAGCAGTTTTCCAACCCCCTGGCAAACTTTTTTCTGGGGTGGTGATACCCAGAGACAAGCAGTTTTCCAACCCCCTGGCAAACTTTTTTCTGGGGTGGTGTTAATCCACAGAAAAAGTTTTTAAAACATTTTTTTAAAAACAAATTGTGGAGGAACATTAGTAATCTTCGTGGGGCCATTAGTACTGTATTTTGAACTTCTGGTGACATCTGCCCCTGGGTTTCAAAGCCAGAGTCGATCCTTTGCTTGTGTGCTTCGTTGACTGCACGATTCTCAGATCCACCTCTGATGCAACACCTGCTGACCTCATGAAAGTCAGCATTGCAGCCAAGCCTTTTTGATCCATATACTTGTACATGCACAAGTATTGGTGGACTCGAACCCACGATTGAGCATGCCACAGCAGAATGCTCTAACCATTCAGCCACTTCAGCTCAGCTCAGCTCAGCTCATACCCCTGGAAAACTGTTTGTTTGGGGGTGGTGTCGATATACTAAATATCTGGGAAAGAAATGTTCGTTTAAGCACGGGTGAAATTTTGAAGCTCCACCATCATATAATAAACAGCGTCCTATACAAGCAGAAGAGCAATTGCGTCAAAAATATACAACAAAATCAAAAGGGACTGATCTCCCACTGACAGGAGAATGACTAATTATATGGTTGAATGAAACTTTTCTGTTGCCAGATGTGTAAAAAATATGTCCGATCATCCAACTGGAAATCATCTGTCAAGATCTTGCAATGTGCAACCCAACATCACATTTGAGAGTATGTAGCAATCTTCACTTAGTTTGGGCGGAAATATTAACATTCAAGATCACAAAATAAAATTGATGGTTATGTTCAGCCAAAACATAACTGTGTTAAATTTAGCGAGAGAGGCAGTCGTAACATCTGTGTTTTGACATTGCAAACTTCATATTTCTCCGAGAAGATATGATACAATAATATTTCTGTATTAGATATGGAATGCTTCAGGGCATGTTCCAGAAATTGTGCGGGGTTTTCTATCTGCTGACTTGGATTCCTAAAATCTCTTCAGGAGACGCAAGTTCGCAAATTCTATCCTTCTGCAGCGTGACCCCTGCCACTGTGCGGATTCTTTTAAGGTTTGTTAGCATTTATCCGAGAGCTTGTGTCTATGTTAAATCATAAAGCACAAAAAGGCCGATTTGATAGGACTGTTATTTTAACCCGAATGCGCACGAAGAAAGTAATTTTCAAGTGGATCCAAACCAACAACATTGATACTACTAGTATTTTCCAGCAAATAGATAGTAATAACTACCACAACATTTTCATTATTATGACCATGAATTTATTTCTGGTCTATTTCTAAGACTTTCAGATGGGAAGACGTCTGCATGCTACGCAAAAGCAGAACCGGATCCAGAATGTTCAATCTACCAATAGCTTTCCTATTCAAAACGAATGAGCTATTGAAGTGGATTCATTATTTTGTATATATTGGCAATGGCGTACGTTAACACCTGTGAAGACTGGAGAGTGGTTTCTACACAACAGAAGAAAATTGGAGAAGAAACACGCGTGCATATGCAGGGAATCAGTAACCTCTTTCCAGCAGAACGTCCAAACATTCGCTGGACTGTTATTCTCAAGATTTTTCATATTTAAAAATATCTGCTTGTTGATTATTGCAAGGCTCTGTTATCATGGTATTAGCTGCTGATGCGCATCATTCCGAATTTAATTCACGACATGTACAACTGGCAGTAAAGTTGTCTCAAGTGGCAAAACATTCAATAATCCGAGTAACAACAATTCCACTTTTCTGAAACTGGCCTGTTCATTTTACGGCTACTATTGAAGGAGCAGTTGATGAAAACGATTTATCCAAAGTGGTATTTGTCCTGTGACTTTGACATTACAAATTAGGCTTAACGACAAATTTTATTCTACAAAAAAAGAGCACTGAAGTGCTCTTTTTTAACGTCAGATTTCACAGGTCACAAAATGTGTCACAACAGATCACGTAATCTGGCAAAAGATTATTAAAAATAGGTCTCCTACTAACTAATCTGTGAAGAGCAAACAACATCTGACAAAAGGAAAAGATAAAAAATTACATATCTCTATGGTAATATGGTAGTTATTCGAGCAACTATGCCAATCCTGACACCTATATCGCATACCTGAAGATTGTACATATCTCTATCTTGTTTGAAGAGGTGTTGCTTGACAGCTTCAGGCAACCCTATCAGTGCAACAATTCTCCTCACTCTGGGTTACTGCCGCCTCTGCCACCAATTTACTGCTGCTTGACATTCATCTGGCAAACTTCTTGCAGTAGGTAAATATGAATATTATGTAAAGGCAAATACTTCTCGTGTTATTCTGCCTTCAGCTATGGATCATAACGTTTAGCTACAAAAGCGGTGTTTTGTAGTTAAAGGTGTAAACATAAAAGCGTGCCATCAAATCAAAACAGTTTCTTAACAGAAACGTATGTCTTCTAACAAATTTGCAACAAGAATGCTTCTTAGCCTTGTGTCATGCCTGCAAATCCTACATTTCATTTACTGTGAGATCTCATGAGAACTCCTCAATGAAAACTGTTTTGCTTAAGGAAAAAGAGACATGCTTAACAAGACCTGCTTAAAAGAGACTTTTTCTGAGACAATAGGTCTCATTAATCAGAGTTGCATATCTTATTTGCAGTGAAATCTCATGAGAACTGCTCCAAGAGACTTCAGATGAAACAGGTCTCATTGGGCAAAAATGCAGTCTCATTTCTGGTAAAATCTCATGAGAACTTCTTAATGAGACATGGTAAGTCTCATCATAGATGGTAAAACATACAGACAGAGCAGTTAGCTGATTTTGCCTGCCAAGCCACCAAGCAGGAGTGATGCTCAGTTACACTATGTAGGTCACATGTCACTAGGCATTTGTATATATTGTGTTATCTAGAGCACTTAAAAATAACACAGTACTAATGTCTAAATTACATTTAGGGAATGTTAGGCTGAAGAATAATTCATCTGAAATAAATAAAAGTTTTTGTATTGTACCAAAATGTAAAATATTTCGAAAGAAGTGATCAGTAAATACACATGACTTTGTGATTGATTTGTAGTTGAGTCTCATTGCCACTAGGGGTGCTGCAAAATTACTGGCAGACAGGCTCATATAGGCACTACTCTGTCTGTATGTTTTATCGTCTGTGGTCTCATCAAGCAAAAAGTATCTTTTAGGACCAAAAGTCTCATTGAGCAGTTCTTGTGGATCCTGAAGTAACATTAATATCAAATTCAGGTCTCATTAAGCCAAGTCATTTTGAGCCAGGTCTCTTTGAGCCACTTCCTGCTAGTGATGACTAAAAAGTGTCTTTAAGCCAGGTCTCATTAAGCCCAGTCTCTTTAGCATAGGTGTCTTTGAGCCAGGTCTCATTTAGCCAATTCCTGTTGAGGGAGCCACCTGGTGTTAATAGTTGGAATTAAATTTCTGTCTACAAGCAAACCATAGTGAGAAGATAAGTCGCTTTCCTTGAGCAGGCTCGACTGATAACACTATAAAATTGATGGTTATGTTCAGCCAAAACATAGGTTTTTCCTGTTTTTGTTCAGAAATACTAAATGTCTATTGTTGACATCACAACGTAACGCTACCGAGAGTCGCTTGCAGCGGGTTATATATAATGAGCAGATTTCTTTGAATCAAATAGAATCTACAATATCCTGTCATTTTCTTTCTTTGTGATCGTATTATAAATAGTAGTTTTAAGGGAAGGGACTCGTCTCCCTATTTTGACTCCCATAAAAATCACTGATTTGTGTTCAGTATGAGATGATTTATGATGATAGCAAAGGCAATTCTAAAAAATATTAATTCTAATTTAAATGGCTCGACCACCTTTTCTCTGCACCTTGACTGATTTACACGTTTTGTTTAAAGCTCCCAACTTAGTCATGAAACCGAAAAACACTTTTTATGCAATTTTATTGATTATGCATAGAAATTAAAGTACCAGAATAAATAACACTTTTCCCTTTAAAATTTTCAAAACATATGACATACTTGGTACAAGTTCTACAACCGCAAAAGTGACAAATACATTTTTCCAGACAATTACCCTCACAGACTTTCTCGCATAATTTTTGCTTTTTTCAGTTTTTCATAAATACTATTTGAACCTATCTGTAAATAACTGTTTTCCACAGAGAATACCAAAGTTTCGAGCTCTTCAGAAAGCAAAAACTACCAGGTTTCTTGAATATCCTTGATGACACTTCTGAATTGTATTAATTCTAATAGCCAAATGGAAGACAACTATATAATTACGTCATCTTGTAATAATGGCCACACGGTTTATAAGCTTTAGGTTTCTTTAACCTTCTGAAATTTAAATATTTTTCTTCCGAAATGCAATCAAAAGATGAACGGTAAATCAGAAATAAGTTTACTGATCTAAATTTTTCGACATAAAATTAAGACAAATAAGGCCATGCAGAAGCCAAGAGGTAGGAACGATCTGTCTTTCAGGAACAAATATTAAATGACGTCACACTCAAAAAGTTTCCTTTTTGTAAAGGGACGCATTCCGCAAGCGTTTGTCCTTAACAACCAGTCACTAATAAGTCAATTGAGACTCAGATCACTTGTAGAGAATATCATAATGTCCAGGTCTGTACAGTAAATGGATTCTTGGATCAGAACCCTCTGGAAAGTCATGTGAGGCACCCTGTCCACGATCCATATATTGAATTCGAACAGGAACGTTTACAGCAGCGGTTAACGCTATCACATGTATATGATCACTCTCCTTTCCCATGGGCTCTACCTCCTATTGAAACAAAACAAATGCCAAAATTTACAAGGCTATGTCTGTGAGTCATCGCTAGTCATATAAAATCTATGAAATGAGACATGACTAAAGTTTACCTGATTGCAAAATTCTTTGACTGTTCTTCCACCTTCCACAAAGTTGACAAAAAACTCGTGTTCTTTTTGCAAATGTCCAGATACCAGTAATCTAAGATCAATTTCAAACATTTAGGTAGACTTTGTGTAACTAAAATGCATTGGAAAACACAAACGAACTAAACTACTTGTACACTGAAAATCTGAAACTTTTCTACGACATTACAGGTGAACAATTACATGACTGACCTGCAGTACACAACAAGATAATCAGAATAGCCTTGGTCATTAAATATTTCCAGCAGTTCGTCTAATGGTATTTGTTTGCCTACCTTTCCCAAAACGTCCATAAACTGCAATTACGAAAATACTGACAAATGTTCTCTCATGGATAACATTAGTACTGACTTCAATTTGATGTCAATCAATGACACCTTGAATCATATAAAAACTTTATATTTCAATATCCTAAATACTTACAGTATCATGGAAATCTTCTATTGTGAACTGGGGAAACCCTAATGATACTAGATCATCTTTACTTTTGGCAGCTATATTTTTGAATCTGAAAAAGGCATGCAAAACGCTAGCCAATCAATATCATGAGACAATTATATTGCTGATCAAACAGTGCAGCAGTGTGTCAATAAACCATTCAGACATTATTTGGATCAATGGTGTCAAAATTATTTGCAGCTACTTGGCCAGGGTTCTGACAAAACTCCCCGACTTTTCCGGTATTTCTGTCATTTTCCCTGACTTTTCTACCCAGTCCTCAAAACACAAATCACTTGTTTTTACTTCTTCAAATGAGGCTATAATTTCAAACAAAACTGTTATAAAGATAACTAAAATCTATTAAAATAATATTTTCAACCTCAATCTTGAAAGATGACTGGCCCTCAATAGAATTAATCTTCAACAAAATTATGCCAAAAAACAACTGTTTTTTATACTTTCTGTGTGGATTTCTAAAAATATTTTCTGATCTAATTTTCCCTGACTCGAAAAACTTCTGTAATTTTTCCAGATTGCCCAGTGTTTGTATGAACCCTGCTTTGCATGGGAAATAAGAAAATAAATATAATGTGAATATATTGTGGAAGTGATCTCATGGAAATTTCCATTAACATTTCATTCGAATTTTTCAATTTCTTGTAAAAAGAAATCTCGAACATTGTTTTGAATGTTGTGTGTAACTCTTGGCTGCGACTTTGTTTTGTTGCATGTTTTGAGGGAAAACATAAAATACAACAAGACAACCTCCCATTAACATTACGAGGCAATACCAGTCTAGACCTCTCCACCGGGGTTAGAATCCAGACCCTCTCCCCCTCCTCCACCTCAACGCTCCCCCCCCCTCCCCCCCCTCCGTGAACAGAAGAAAAGACACGTCTGGAAAAATTACCTTCCATCGTACTTCGTACGTGGTCGGTAAATATGCTAATATGTTCTTACCTGTCGAATTCTTCTTGGTCACTCAGTAAGCTTTCCAGGTAAGCAAAGCAAAATGCTCTAAAGAAGCAATTACCGTCCCCTCGCGATCGTCGCAGGTATGTGTATTTACTCTTTAAATCCTACAAAGTGACATATGTGTTCCAATGTTCTATTCGCCTAAGTATTGTAACACAGAAGTAGAATTACAGAGGTTAGTCATGCTTCCCTATCAAACAATTCACTTACTTCTACTTTCTGAAGGTAAACTTCACTATCTGCGTACTCCTTTGATAAACTGCTGAAGTCTTCCCGAAAACCAATCAATGGTTGTGACTCTGCTATCTGAAAAAGTAACAGCACTATTATTCAAATTCACATCTCGATGAAGCAAAGATTTCACTTCTTCACTGAAATTTGCTATTTGACACTCTCAATATCACGTTCATGCTTTTAAACTACAATGTATATTCGTGTCAACACAAAATTCCTTTATTCTACATTTTCTTTCATACTTACATGTTTTTCAATCTCCCTTTGTTGTGCCATAGTGGCCTCGTCATAATTAGCTTCTGCAAATTAAAAGAAGGTGATTATTCCTTCAACGTGTCTTTCTCTTTGATTTTCTGAAGGGGTCTATTTTTTAAAAGTACTCAAACAGCCCTGGAGTAATAATAGGTGCCAAAATTTACCTTAATTAAATTGTCTTGGGTACAAAATTGACAAAAAAATTGTAAAATGAAGTGTCCCAAATTGCCAATGAGGAATTGCTAATCACCATCAAGTTCAATGATTGAAAAAGCTAAAACAGTGGCAAATTGTAGTCCTTTCATCTGTGTGTCATTTTTGTGACAGAATTTAATCTCTATGATTGGAAAATATACCAATCCACAAATAAATTAACTCATACTGCACAATCAGTTGTATACTCGTTGTGATCAGACATACTGTTGTATGCTCCGCCATCTGCATGCTACGCGATCTTCTTCGGAAAATTAGGCACTTTTCAATTCTTGAACTCAAAGTCTTGGGTCGATCAATTCCATAATAAAGGTTCCAAGTGCTAAGCACTTATTCATATCTATTAGTCATGTACTAATTGACAAATATAATGCCTGTTTCTTAAATCGCAAAATTTAAGCTATCAAATGTCATCAAATATCATCAAAATACAGAAATACACGTTTTCTTTGCAAACTTACCAGGATCAAATCCCCCATTATCGTCCATTTTACTTCTTGTGAGGTGTAGGGTAGTGCAAAAAGTTTATCTTTGCTTCTTGAATGAACGGGTTAGTTTCTGAAATAATCAAATTCGTAGAAAAATTTCTTACACAGCATCAAAACTGAAGCCATCCTTTCCCTTTTCATTTCACATTTGTCACATTGCATTACATATCCTCATCTGTCAAATTCCCAAAAAATTGTTAAATATTTTTTCTTCAATGTATTGAAATTTACAGTATTCACCAAAAATGCACAATGATACATAGTGATTAGTGAGGCAAGTCATTTTGCCTCTTGATGTAATGGTCAAAGGTACTACATATGTTCTTCAATTTTGTAAATAGGACACAACAGTTAGATGTCTCCTTTGTGAGTAGGTAGAATGTACATCTGTGTGTTGTCATCACTGACCCTGTTGATGGTTGACAATTCATCAAACTCCAAAATAAGTAGTCATGAACTGTGAATACCCCATTGCACCAGAACATTTTCTGTGAATTAAGACAATTGTATAATAGAGTAAGTTAGTGCCCATCCAAAGAAATTATTTCCCAAAGAGAACAAGCACCATAATCAGGTGTGATCCCCACAGCTTCCTCATATTCTACTTTCAATCATCAAAAGACAAATTTCTCATCTGATCACTTTCTCTGCTGAGCCTTTTTGTACCATATTTGACCCAGGATATAAGTCTTTTCTGAATCTGACAAGTACTTGTAGCTGCCCTCCAATTCTTCTGTCTCTTTATTGAACTTTTTATATTCCTCCAATGCCTCTTCTGCTTTAGCCTTCAGTATTATATTTGAAAAACAAAACCTTTAAAATCCATTATGAATGTCATAGCACCTTGACCACTCACTGCACATGGTCTGGGGCTGATCATTAAGCCATACTTTCTGCCTTAAGCTTAATATGATACAAACCATGCTGCTTGTTTATTTGGAGGCTTAAATTACCATAATTTTCTCAATTGGCTGAATGTTTGTCTAAACTAAACACTTGGTCCACAGGCAACCGTGGTTCGAAAAATCTTTCTCAAGGAGGTGGAGGTTGTGGATGGAAGGGTTTTTCCCTTTCTCCAAAAAATTCATTTTTCTTGATCAAGTCATTTTGGCATTGAAAGATTCTGACAATCTACAACCTTTTGCAAACTGGTTCAAGCAGGTACAGAGAATATTTTTAAGGTGGCCAGTGTCTCATGAGACAGTACTTTTCTTTAGTATTCAGAATTTACGGACTCTGCAACAGTTTTTCCTGATATTTCATTGGCTTTTGACTTTATCATTTTAAATATGACCATGTAGCTTGGAACACATTACTGATAATAACATTTCTCTGAAAGATAAGAGGCTCCATACCAAAAAAAATCTTATTTAGGGTGATCTGAAATTTAGAAGTAAAAGTTTTTTTTATTTTTTTCATAATTTCCAACATGTTTACATTTTCAGTTACAAAGTGGCCTTGGATCTGTTGTCATGTTGTCAGTGCATTCAATGAGGTTCACTGAAACAATTGTAGCACCAACTATTTGCTCTTTTTATATTTATCATTTCCATTGCGTCAGTCTATCCAAGCACTTGCAAACCAATTTTTCTTTTATTTGCACAGGTTTTTAGAAAAAAAATATAGGATTGGTCCTCTCTAAGGTCGGCGCCCGTTCTACAAGATATCTTGATCAGCCACACATTTAATTTCCTCATTTTCAGTGGGATTGGTTTTTCATGGCGTTTTGAATTTGGTATCCAAATTTAACACTTCTTGGCGATTCTCAATACGCATGCCTACGTTTCCAACGCGGGATGCAGACGACTTTTCGAATGTTATCGATACGAGACCAATTTATGGATCAATTTGAATAGTCTGGTTCTCTTGTCCCGACAATTTTCAGCTGTCCGGTATTTTGATCTGCCTGAAAATTTACCTGGAGTGTATCAGCCCATATGTTGTCATGGTTGAGTCCAAAATATAAGATGAAAAATTATTAAAAAAAAAAAGGTTGGTTACTGACAACTTAGATCTAGATCTAGAAGTTTAATCCAGAGGTCTTAGACACAGTTCACATTACAGAGCCTCATGCTGTATTTGTTTGTGTCCTGTCGTCCTTGTAATGGGACATCATTCCTGGTACAAATGTTTGTAATTTATTAAATAAGGAAGATGGATCTATTGGTCTCCCTTTTTTTGTCGATTTTCCTGGCCCATCCCTCCCTGGGAACCGGATGCGTCAGAGAGAAGAAATTTGATGACACCATTGATTGCAGAGCCATTCAGATGTTGTTCCATAATCGTACTAAATAGCAGATGCATTGAATGTATTTGACCATGTTCGCAAAATGTAGATCTATGTGTGGGAAGTGTTTGACGAGCAAAAGCAATTAACTGTTGACAATTTGATCGCTTAAATACGGAAAATATTAGTCTCTTTTTATAACTTTTCCTGGGCCCCTGCTGTACCCCCACCCGGGATGCGCAAGGAGAAGAAATTTGCTGTCACCGTTGAATGGAGAGCCCATAGACACCTGTAACAGGCGTTGTACTGAACAGTGGTTACATTGAATGCATTTGACCATTATCTTTTTTTAAAAAAAATTTAGAGGACAGAGTCCTTTTAGTGGGGCCACTGATTACTCCTGGTTTGGACTTCTGGTGACGTTTGCCCTGGGTTTCAAAGCCAGGGTGGATCCCTTGCATGCTTTCAGGCTTGTGTAATCCTCAGATTCACCTCTGGTGCCATACCTGTGAACTGTATAGAGGTCAGCATGACAACCAGCTTTTTTGATCCATGTACTGGCAGACATGTCCGCAAGCATTGGTGGAGGGTCGGGATTTGAACCCAGGACCGTCTGTGCGGCGAGCACAGCGCTATTCGGCCTCTCCGGCTCGGCTATCTCCATCGGCATTATCTCTAGATGTATGTCTGGGAAGTGTTTGACGAGCAAAAGCAATTAACTGTTGCTGATAATTTGATTGCTGGCTTGTTGCCTGTTCATTACCGACCGCGTACGTAGTACGAGAGGAGGTATTATTTTCAATTTGTCAGTTCACAGGTGGGGGGGGGGGGGTACTCAAATCATACACGTAACCAGGGTGGTCTTTGGGGGTCTGGCCCCGGAGGGGGGTACTCCGTCCCACAGCTGG
>JBCAUG010715503.1:0-12935 GCA_038406175.1 Haplosyllis leylae | reverse complement strand
TGCAGTCATTGGTTGGAATTTGTTTACACAGAATGCTGCCATGACGTCATTTTGTACGTGCCACCAATTGGGTCAACTACGCAACGTCATCTTTCAACACAGTAGACAACCCATAAAGAAATTAAATGCTGTTGCTGAAAATTAAAATTGTCCTCCCACGGATTCAAGGTTTTAAAATTGTACTTGGCCTTTTATGGATATAAATCAATGGATCTAAATATGGTAAATGTACCTTGGCGTACACCTGGGCCGCTACATTGTAACAGTGTTGCCAACATAATCACCAACATTTGATTTGCTTTTTATTCATTCTGGCAATAAAAACAAGCACAGTCCCGGCCATTGAGTCAGTATGTGGAGGACTAATGTTAAATGTGCTGGAAGAAAAAAGGCTTGAACTCAATGAATTCCATTAAAATTAGAAACTTTTCACTGCTGTTTTCGACATTAATTATTGAGGGAACAAGACTGCACTGCTGTTGCCTTTTCCGGCTGAAAGATGTAAAAGGAATAATTTTTTTTCCATTTTTGAAACCATTTATCAATCACGACATTGAGCATTGAAATCATTGCAAAAAATCAATTCGTATGATTTTACGTGTGAGACTATTTCTGTAGCAATGGAAGAAGAACTGAACATGCTTTTGACAAAAAGCGGCGTGGAACTACATTCAAAAGACTTGCCAACAGATAAGATTTTTTGCCCGTGGAAAAAGTGATCAAAGCTAAATTGTCTTCAGAATGGGTGGCTTTGTTTAATATTGTGTATATGATATTGTGGTCCTGGGGTCTTGGAAGTCGCAGTTATGGAATGTAGGCTTCATACAGGTCTCTTGGTTTGTCCAAAATGACGTTTGCACAGCGACTTGGTTTGGTAAGATTTCCATGACAGTTTATGTATGTCGTATGTGAAATCAAAAAAGACACATTACTACACGGAAATGAACCTATGTTAGATATCAAGAGAGGGCTTGCAGTTGAAGAACAACAGTACTCCAATTAATTCGACAGTGTGACAGTGATGGAATCAGATTTCAAAAGAAAAGCTTGCTTTTGTTTTAAGTGAGTCTTTGCTTTGCTTTAATGGCCATATTAGGAATTAAGTACGGTCTTTAAAGCACGCAAAGTAATATAGTACGTACAGTTAATGCAGTCATCTCATCACTAGTAATTGTGTTCCTTTCGTGTCTGTGTAGCGTAAAACCTTAATTCCACTCGCAGCAAAGGCATTAAACATCAAAGAAAATAATCCCGATCAAAGTAGGGCGGACCCATCTATGGATGAAACAATCTATAAATAGTGACCACATAGTATTAAGTCTGTATCACCAAAGTGGACTTTGTGGAGTTGGTCTGACAGGAAGTGAGGAGTAGTTCCGAGTAGAGCTCTTCAGTGTTAGAAGAAGGAAACGGGGGATGATGCTAAGTCGCCTGACCTTATGCACAAAGAGCCGATTGAAACGACGTTTACCGTCACTTCACGTTTGCACGATCGCTGAATTGAGAGCCGAAACGTTGCCCTCAAAGAACTTTCGAAACTGAAACCGCAACATGATTGAACTTTTTTTCAGTTCGGAAAGAACTCTTCACTCTTGCCCAAAAAATGGTTTGTTTATACGCCTTAGAAGTCTTACGTTACAGATGTAATCACAAAGTTCTAAGAAAGGCGTGTGATTTTGAGATGAGTAAGAGATATTATTGTGCGAAAAGCAAAAACATGTTTTCGGGAATTTTTGAGGAATCAACTCTTCTCAATATTGAGCCAACATAATGTGGGTAATAAGATTTTTACGTGTGGTGAATATAGTCTGGAGTACGTTTCCAACACTGTAGTACTGGGACCATCCGGCTGCAATTAATCGAGAGCCTGAGGATCATCGTCGGAAGCATTCCGTTGTTATTCACCTTCTGTTACATCACCCCTCACATTCTCCCCCCCCCCCCGAAACTTTGTTGGACATTTGACGGAAATGTGTTTTCTGTTTTTGTTGCAATTGACATTTTTAGGATTACAGGTAGAGCATCACTTTGCTGGACCTCTTTAAATCGAGTCTGTCACTGTTTGATTGCATAAAACTTCTTTGAGGAAATGACAGTAAATAAAAAAAAAGACGTTGCTTATATGTCCTCTGTTTATATTTCGCAGGATAAATTATGTGGGGTAGGTTGATTTTCGCCGAACTTCAAGAGAGGGCTTGCCCCTTGGATTTACTTTTGGTGAGAAGAAGAAAGTGTCTTTGCTAAAAATTTCCAGCCACGTTTGATCCCGTAAATTTTGAGAAGTTTGGAATTGCACATGCAAAGTCCACCCAACATAAATATACAGAAGCACATATTCTGGTGGCCATGTTGCACCCGTTTATTTTTGATGCTGTTGGTCTCAGGATCCGTGTTTGTGCAATCTTGGAAACTGTTGGCCTATTGTTACATGCACGGTCAGTCTGAATACATGTTCATCTGGTACGTACTCGTGTTGGGTATGGAAGCACGTTGTAACGGGTTTTTACTCCACGTTTCCTGACTGGACGAACGTTCCAGCTGTTTTCATTGCCAAATCACCCGAACTGAACTCCACGGTCAGTTTGCAGAGAAGTTTCGACCGGAATTAATGATTAGCCTCATTTCAGACCAAGAGTTCCAAAATGTGAAGTGGTCTTCCTTAACATATATCAAAAGTGCGGAATTGTTACAGTAGTGAAGAAAAGAGCGACAAGGATATCTTCCAACATCTTCCTCAGTTGATCAAATAGGCACATTGTGCTGAACATTCTACCATGCATGATTCCATATGACAGTAAATGCCTCAAGGGAAAACCATCCTAAAACCGATTCTTGGAAGTTAGTCAGCTCACAGTAATTATTCATCGTCTGCAAGATTAGGACCGATGGATCTGGTGAGTGGACTGGTCAGGGGAATGGTGACCTGATTCCAAATCCTTTGCCTGTCTGACCGACCATATGCTTTTCACAAGGGATGCTTATCTTTCGATTCAAGAGATTAGATGCTATTGTTGGTGAAAAACAGACCATCAGACAAAGGTGAAACAAGGTAAACGTCACCAACTGACCAGTGTGATGTTAGTACCGCGACCTCTGTATAAAGGCCTTTCCATATTTGTTAAATCAAGTCCAGAAATAAATTTCATGTTTCCTGGTCGTTCCCCCTCCCTCTAACCCACTATCTGAATCAACTACTCAACACTATGAAGCTTACAGGGAGGCATGGGCGTGTAGGTCTGAAACACAGTTGATATTATTGTATTCTGACCCCGTTTCGTGTAATTCGTTTGACCGGTTAACCCGAAGCTGTGTGGACGGTGGATGTGGACAATGGTCGGCTTGGTACCTTAGGGACCTTGCATGTTCGAGACGGTGTTTCTTTGTTCTGCATAAGGGTTTGGACTGGCCACTGATTTACTTTCAAGAGCTGCCATTTGTACGAATAGCAATGGGTATTGTGCCTTTTGGTCAAGCTTGTGATCATTCATGACCAAGGTACGAATCATGGGAATAAAAGCATGGAATAGTTGATGTTTCCAACTGACAGTCAGCTTGCTGAACGTACACTCCACTGCTGATGGGTTTGATTGAGTCTTTCTATCTTTGGGTGAACTCAAACTTGTGGTGAAATTTAACGGGAAGAAGGTCGATTGTGAGAGAAACGTCCACTTGGACCATAAGAGTATCCAGCCAACACAGAATCAGGTCTTCCAATATTACTGTGTCTTTTGAGGCTGCCAACTGTTTTTCACACCTCTTCCAAGCAGATCCAAACACCTTGCAGAAAGTAGGAAGTTTCCACCTCAAGATCTGTGATTTTCACATTTGTACTTCAGTCAAACCGTTACGGTAATGTTGCTTGTGTGTTTTAAGGGAGATCATGACTAAAAGCATTCAGTTTTTAAAAAATGGACAAATTACTATGGTTTCACTCCATGAGGTTTATCAGAAGTTTGCCATTCCTTGAGCACTCGAGTACATTTCCCTTTTGTGTCAAGTACACTTACTCGGGTATGCAGGAAAAATGACAAATCAAAATCAGAAATATTTAATTCTACATTGTAATTAGGAAGATAACGATGGTTCCAAGGCAGGTCGGACCTCTACCCTTGGTGAGGTCGAAGCACTCGTGTTTATCAGTAGTTTAGAGCTCCTTTGTTCTTCTTCGAAGAGATGAGAGAGAAATCTATCTCTGTCCGGTTGAGCTCCAGACAAAAAAGAAATCCTTTTGTTCGTTTTGGCCTTGTTCACACCTTACGTGTATGTTTGCGATTTCAGCCGCTTGACGTGAATCGTACCATGGAAATATACTGAACTCGCCTATTGACAAGTCTTGCGTCCGATTCGTAAATGTTGAGTATGAACTAACCCTTAGATGAAAAGGAACGCGAAGGTGGCGTAAAATGTCTGCGTAGCCTAATGCGACGCTCAGAATGCAGTGACGTTTTTTAAGTCCCACGTGTTTGCGCCATCACTTCGTTTTTGCGTTCGTCTTCATGCAGTGTAAACAAACCGCTCATTGGTGCTAGTTGTATCACAAAAATGCATTGTTACATTGCAAACCTGTAGGCGACAACTGTGAACGAAAGTTCAGAGATTATTATTATCCTTTTGCTGACTTTTTAAATTTTTCATCGCTCAGTGTGAATATTCCATGGAAAATTATTCAAGGTACAAAGCGATTTCGTTATCGCTTTTTATCCAGTGTGGACAAACCATAAGAGGCGAGAAGAGTGAAAGGAAGGAAAAAGTGTTGGCGTTGCACCAATACCCTGCCTGTCCTCCCCCGCTTTGTCTGATACAGATGGAAGATCTCACCAAGGGTTTGTTTCTTTCCTATTCATCACAAGAAAAACACCCTTCAGGCTGTCCGATCTGTGTCTGAATTATAGTGTTGGTTACCTGAGATGGGCGAATAATAGAGATGTTTATCTCAATAAATGTGTGGTTATTTTGATGATAAATTGCAGCCAAAGTGGTGAATATCGTAACGTCGCGCATGTAAATGAGTGCAAAACATGACGTCGTGTGGCACAATGAAGTTCTCTGAATCGATTCAAGGAAGTGTTTGTTTTTACGCCAAAACTTGGCAAAAGAAGTTGTAAGCCTGGGGTCGTACGACGCAATGTCTGGAAAGAAGGGACCTATTTGGCTATGCCAAATCTGTTGAGCTTTTTCATGTCTAGCTTCTCTAAGACTAGATACATCATTTTAAGGGTGTTCAACTTTAACATGACTTCGACAAGTTACTTTATGAGTTTTTGAGAGCATTGTAAACTACTGTTTCCACACAAATCTTGATCATTAATTAACATATTCGAACTATTAACAGTTTTAGTGTAATTTTGTACAGGTTGACTTCTCGTTCCATTGCTTCAATAAAGTTTTTGCAGATTCTCTGTGTCATTGGTAAAGAATCACTGCCCGAAATCAATCAATCCAAGATTCCCACTAATTTTACTTTATGGCCATCTAAGGATTCTCCCAGTAAAGGACAGAAACACACGCATGGGTTCATATTTGGGTCCAGAATATGTTGCTCCCCACACAGCTTTCTGGGAGTGCCCTCAGAGGTCTGCCTGCACTTTACGTATTTGTTGGTGTGCCAACTCTGTCACCAGTGAAGTTGCTTTGTTCAGTTTCATTTTGTCCTTCTTTCCAAGTTCAGCTTTCATAGTTACTTCAGTTTAGATGTTCAGCAGTGATATTTTGTTTCCAGGTCAGTAACCGCATGGTTTTGTGTTTGTTCTTGTAGTTCCCTACTGGACCTGCTGGTGAACCCGATGCAGGAGAAGATGGAGGAGTGGAAGAAAAACGTCGTGCAACTCGACAAGGACCACGCCAAAGGTAAGACGGGCATATTTACGTCCCCAGACGTCTTAACGGTTCGTTCACATTGTGCTGTTGCAATTGTGAAACCGAAATGGCTAACGAATGAAGCTAACCGTAATGATATTGAAGTGACCTGATCCGGTCAAGGTGAAGTGGTCGTTTCACCACGACGGCCTCCCACGCTTAATTAGGAGCTCCGTGATTGCTGCCCCGGTTAATCCTCAGAAAAAATTGTCTGTGGTCAATTTCTAGTTCAAGTTTCTATCAACGTGAGATGGATCGTGCATCTGAAAAGTCGCTTTTCTCATTCAATCCTTTAAAGGGAATCAAAGAAATGGTACAACGTTCAGTTCCAAGTGAACATTGCTCTTTCCTTGTAAAACACGTATTTCTGTATCATGTGCTCGATTGTTGGAATATTTTTTGACTGATAAAGACGTTCAGACATCTGAAAACCCTTTTCAAAATTGTTCATGATAAGATGTGGTGGATTGGTTGAATGATGTCCAGGAAAAGTGGACTTGACGTGAGTGATAATGCAGTGGATGATTCCTCCATTCGATCACTTTGTCACTGAAAATAATTTGCTCTCATTAGAACATCCTCTAAGTGATTTAGGCTGCGATGAGACCTAATTATCGTCCAGATTTATAGCCCGGTGGTAGAGACCTTTTAGATAATTGACACTCTTAATTCAGCAGATTTCCCTGCAATAGGTGTAGAGACTCGGTTTTTGTGTTTTGCAAAGTCAACGACCTCAGTTGGGCAAATGGTGTTGAGGTTTTTGTTGATTTCCAGATCCTTTTCCGTACTTAGGTCTTTGTTGATAACCAATAGTTTTTGTCCCATGTTTCCTGAATCCAATGGCAGAGATCCAATGGACCTGTGGCATTTTGTAAGCTTGGGGATAAAGTTTCTTAGCAGAATTATTACCGATTTGCAATGTTTGTAGAGTACTAATTGGTCTCAGGTCTGAGGGACCTTAGTGCTTTATCATACATTGAGGGGGATCATAATGCTGAAGTCTCACGGACCCATGGTATTTTTGTCCTTTATTGGGGGAATCCTTAGACGGCCATAAAGAAACATTAGTGTAAATCCGACTGGATTGATTCCAAGCAGGTCCTGCCACCAAATTGATAGACTGGTTCCCTATTAAGGACTCGACGCCTCGTAAATAAAAGCCTGTAACCGGTAAATCCTCCTAAAACGGCTTATAGCTTCTGTTGGTTTTTATGATGAGCGATAATGACCCAATTTTATTTATTGGAGGCACACGCGGTTACTTACATTTTTTGCTTGTAGATCCTGAAATAATAAACAGAAGGCAAAATATTGTAACCCAGGGTCCACGCAACATTTTGATTATTAATTTGCTGGCCTAATGAATTGGGACAAAGTGACTTGATTAAGATTGCACTATTTTACGGATTAGAACCTTCACTTTACGTAGGAAAATCCGTGGTGACATATCCCATTAAGATCCCCAATATTCGGTACGCTTTGGGCGATCACTTCTGTTTTACGGCCAAACAAATCGAGCGAGGTGATCAACCACAAAAAAAGTCACAGTTAAGAATACCTGTACTTGTTGAGCCCCGAACCTCCACCAATGCTTGCGGACACGTCTGCAAGTATGTGGATCGAAAAAGCTTAACTGCCATGGTCACCTCTATACAGTCAGCAGGTGTTGCACCAGAGGTGAATCTGGGAATCACAACGAGAAAGCACGCAAGGGATCCACTCTGGCTTTGAAACCCAAGGCAGACTTCACCAGAAGTCCAAAACAGGGGTATCAGTGGCCCTACGAAAAGGCCTTCTGTCATCCAAAAATTTTTAAAAAAAAAAGAAAGAATACCTGTACAGTTCCCCTTCACCCGTCGCCACTGCTGGTTTGTATATTTATTACACGTTTAAGCTGTCAATTTAAGAACTTGCTACAACTTTAGTAGCAAAGGTGATGCGAGTGTGTAAGATTTAACACTGTGTACCTGAGGTAGCGGGTCACCTTGAAAGCCATTGAATATCTCCCGGGAGGAATCAGTGCCGTATAAAGCCGTTAAGATTCGGCTGTAGCTCTGGAATACATTGACTGTGTTTGGTATTCAGCTAGTGGTTCGAGATAATTCAATCTGCGGTATCTCTCTCTCTGTCTTTTGCCTTTCTCCGTTTGCAGAAATTTAGTTAGGGCTGAGTTTTCATTTCCAATTGCCGGCGGTTTATTTTCGGTGTAAAAAATTGGACGAAGTACCCGTTTTTAACGTCGCAGTACCTATTCCGGGACCAGTGCGTAATCACTTTTTTTCAAAACTGACGTCACTGCTTTGGAGATCACGAGATGCCATTGTTGGGTTTTAAAGCCAGTAATTGCAAGAAGTTTAAAGTTCAGGTTTGAGACATATAGGTAAAATATCGTGAACGAGCAGTCCAGACGTCCAACTGTACATCTATGTAACGTAAATCAACATAGAATCAGGTTAACAGAACCGGTGATGTGTAAGAAAAGAGCATAATTGGATCAAGAGGAAGAAAGCTGCTTTGGGCATGTGTTCAGTTTGCTTGAAGAGGCAAAAGTTATTTAAGTTCATATAAGCTTAACACAATGGGGAAAGGGCTTTGCGATTTTGAACACGGATTTCCAACGTTTATTTCGAATCGAATTTTCCGAAAGTAATCGGAAACTGATCCTGCGCCTTAGTACCCATGGCCCAATATCTGTAAGAAAATTTGAAGCAATTTGGAATCGGTTAATGAATCGTCTTTGTGCGAGATGAAATCGGTTGAATCCAAAGACACAAATTCCACTCCCGGGTAACCAGATTATACTCAGTTGGGAAATTGTCTTTCTCAAATAAACTTCGCCTGTTTCCCTTCGTACTTCGCCTGTTTCCCTTCGTTTCTGGAATATTTATTGACTCATTTTGAAGTTTTTTTTTTTTTTTTTTGTGTGTGTATCTTTCTTTCTGTAACGTTGTACTTTACGGTTACTTTTTGCCAATTAGTGCTGTAATTGGAATTCTTCTCAGTCAGGTTTTGCTTTTGCTGCCGTTGATTGTCATTATAGGCGGTATGAGCAGCAAAAGGTCTAATGGATTATAACTGAAGGTCGGCTTTACATTTTACATTGAGAACTACGCAAGGCATGATTAGGGTCTTCACTCTGTCCCGGTTTCTTGTCGTTCACTGGTGTCTGTGATTCTGACCCAACTCCTCCACCCTGGCCAAGGCTGATCTAGAATGATCAGTAAGAGCCATGGCCGTGATCGGTATTGCCTCGTAATGTTAATGCAAGGCTATCCTGTTCAATGGTGGATCTAGATTTCGTGTGTATAGAGGGGTCGTAAATCCCATACCATGTAAATTTCCCGAAACGGCATGAAAATAAGACTGTTTGATTCGTGAGGGGCTCTTCCTCTTGCATCTTTCCCTAAACTAGAATGACTACACGGTAAATAAGCCGTTACATAACAACTAAACTTTTTTCTCATTTCAGAGTATAAAAAAGCCAGGAGTGAAATTAAGAAAGCATCGACCGATACCGTAAAGCTACAGAAGAAAGTCAAGAAAGGTACGTATCACTTGAATAAGAGTGAGAGCCACCGAAATTAAAGGCAACAGTTTGGTATTAATCCGCCTGTACAATGGACATTTTGAAAATCAAAAGTGAAAGAGTTTCACCTGGTTGCTCGTGGTTAATTTACAATTGCATTGAAGTAATCTGTATAGTCACGCCGATTACTTCGAAACCTTAAGTGCAGTCCTGCTTTACCGAAAATACTAAAGCTTTGTTCACGTGTAATGAAATTCAGCCCATCACTGACATTCCCATTGATATTAATTATATTGTATGTAGAATTTTGGTGCAAATGGTTCTGTCACCCAATTAGCCTTATAAATGGACACAAATTTACCATGTGTGAACACCTCTATTTGTTGCCATGCAACCCCCAAACAATAGCAGTCTGAATATCAGTGTATTTTTGTATTGTGTATTTTTGACTTGTGAACAGTCCATAACGTAAAATTCCAGGATACAAGCGATGGGGCGGCTCGTTGCCGAACCACCAACTAGCAGAACTATCGAACTTCAGTCTAAATGTATTGCAAGTAAACGCAATAGAAATACTTTGTTCTCAAACGGTAAAGTTCAGAAAGGCGACGACAAATGCAAATGCAAAGCAGCGAATTACACTGAAGGAAAATACAATACAATGTAACGGAACAATAAGTAAGTGGTGACGAACTGCTTCAGTGCAGTTAATACGCAGTTTACACAGTCACACTTCGTTTTGTCAATGGCTCGGAAATCAGGGCCAACAAAGTTGCAATTCGCAATGGTGACAAATCCCCACATGCAAATACCACTAGTATCACATTGAGAAAAACAGAAGAAACTTAGACTGTGCACTTGCGGTCTGAGGAGAACTCTTTGATGGAACATTGTTTCTATTTTCTCCGTTCCAAATGGCTCAGCTTTTTAGGTGTTGGGGAGTAGGGGCACAATTGTAAAAGGATTAGTTCCAAAGTGGCATGGTCCCATCCATTCTAAACAAACTCATGATTCATTTGTGAAAAACAAAATGTCACAAAATATTGTAACAAACTACGGTTACATTTGTCCGAAGCCGATCACGTAATGTGTAATTAACATTGTTCGTCCCATACAATGGAAGGAGAGAAGCCCTATTCTCAGCTCCTATTGTCCCAATGTAAAGCAGCTCCATCCAGTGCCTGCCGTCCTTACGCATTAATCACAATTACACTGGCGTTAGGTTCGTTAACAGACTGGACTGGATGAAAGTGGACATCCGCGACCTTTTACATCATGTAATGATGCGTTACGCAACGCAGAGGAAACACTCAATAACCTGCAGGCTTTTAATTTAGTGCGGGATGAACCTCCTACGGTGCGTCATGGAAAGGCTGATACAGGGTAAAAATGTGATATTGAGTAACACGTACCTTTGTAACGCATGAAAGCGCCAGGGATGGCAGGGAACCAGACTAAATAAATTGGGGTCACTTGGCGCTTACATAATTCACCGCAATTTTTTTTTCTGCGGAAGTAATTTTTAGACAGTTTAGCAGTATTACAAAATAAGCGTAACCGTGGAAACATTCACAATAATATTTTCCATGTAAGACAATTACCATCACTTCCAACCAGGTGAAGCTGACAGTCCTGTCTCAAAAACCTGGTTCATCAAATCTGGAAAACAACTCTTTCTCATTTAGAGGGAATCGAGAACGACACATCCATTCTGTTTCCTGTCTATAATAACCTGGATAGGAGGGGGAAAGCACTGTCACATTTCATGTAAAATATGACCTTTCCTTTGACTGAAGTTTGAAGGTTAGATAATTCAGTAATGAATTTTATGGCTAAAATTTAGGTTGTCTTACGTTGTCACATGTTTGTGACGATCATAAAATTCCAGAACATTGTTTGACCATGAAAACAGGAACAAAATAGAACCTATATTTTGCGGTCATTCAATTGTGAGGTCACTTCTCTTTTATGACCAAAACTGTTGGACAATAGGACGTTTTTAGTACTCTTATATTCCCGCAGATGCGGATGAATGGGTTAATTTACAACATTATTTTTCCATCTATGCAGGTAAATGTAACATCCAGAACCAGCTGGACAGCGCGATGCAGGAAGTAACGGACAAGTACCTCCTATTGGAGGAGACGGAGAAGAACGCCGTACGTGGCGCCCTCATTGAAGAACGCAGCCGCTTCTGTCTCTTCATCAGCTGCCTCAAACCCGTCGTGGTACGTACATGTTTACTTTATTGGTGAAACCTGTTTTGTGAGACCGTGTTAATGTTGGCAACAGTTGAGAAAATGGCTGTGCATTTTTATTGTTCAATGAAACCTGTTTTGTGATATCACCGTTTTCGGTGTCCAAAATGGCCACAGGTGATAAGGGTCTTCGTGTGGAAGGATATCTGACCCATAAATACAACAGTTAAAAAAAATACGGATACATTTCTTGATTAAACGTCCGTTCATGGTATAGGTGGCCCTACAATGAAGTGCCCAAGTAAGACTTTTTCTGCGTGTCCGGGATTTATCCCAATGGGCATTCAAAGAACCGCCTCGATCAAAACTTTTATTTTCACCCCTGGTACGTAATAGAGTGAGTTTCTTCCTTATCCTTTTGTCAAGTTCCAATGTAAAAAGATAAGAAATCGATGGTGTTTTACAGCATTATACCCGTTTTACCTCTCAAAGCAGATCGAAACATTGTGGAAAATCTGCTCATAAAGCCAGATTTATCTGTAAAATCACCAGCAAGGAATGAGGTATTGAAGATGAACTGATGGATAATACAGAGCAACTACTTTCATCCACTTTAGAAATTCATAATTTTGGTTTATAGAAATTGGGGAGGGTTTGGTGTGGGAATACATTGCTTTCATTTAGAGTAGCATTCATTCGGCATATTGAAGTATAGGAGTGAATTTTAAAAATTGAAGAAAAAGCAGGTTTAAACATTTTGTTGGTCTACGTGTTGTTCATTTGCACCGTTACTTGAAAAACGTTAATCTAAAACGGATCGCTTCTCATAGAAAAACCACACCGAATAAACCTGGTTGCGCAAGGTGGTAAAAACATCAAGTTAATTTCAAATTCTCTTTCACCAAAATCACTCACTGAAAACCGAGAGTAGTCTAGACAAGGGATTGAATATCAATGTGAATGCGGGTTTTTCGTTGCTGTAATTGATCTCGGTTTTAATTGGTCTTGTAAGTAGAACTGATTGCGGAGAATGGCTGTAAAACAGTTGGGTCTTAAGGGCGAGTCATACCGCGCGAAAGCGAACTGGAAAGCGGTAGACTAGTAAATAAGGCACGATTTCATACTGAATGATGTGTTGCTTGAACAGCCTGGGTACTTGATGTTCCTTTTACGACTGACATCATTGGTGCTCAGCAATCTGTTTATTCGTTATCAAATCTTTCGTAATTTTAGTAGGACATTCGCATGGGTGCAACACTGAGTCAAATCTCGAGTCAAATCTTATTAGTCTCCGCAAGGAGACTATCTGTGATGCACTCACTACTTCTGAGTGGATATTTTTTTGGTCAAATTTT
>JBCAUG010715492.1:0-12936 GCA_038406175.1 Haplosyllis leylae | reverse complement strand
GTGAAAACATAACCTCCCTGCGTACTACGTACGCGGTCGGTAATAAACAATGGCTGTTACATAATCATTACCGTGACGGTCACCGTCAACAAGTACTATCATTGGCAGTTACGCCACTGATACGTTGTTACCGTTAATTTCGATCAAAAGACGATTATATAACGTTAATTGTAACGAACACAAAAATCAGCCTCCAGGAACATCCAGTTTTGTGTGGAGGGTCATGTAAGGGTTAGAGGTGCTGCGAATCATTGTTATGCCTAATGAGACTCATAGGAAATAATTTGTATTTTGATTCAAGCGAATAGAGAACTAACCTTGAGGAACAGTCACGAAAAATGACCTTTGTTGGTGAATGATATCGCAAATGACAAAGTGCCTATCTCAATTCACAAGGTCTGGCAGGGGTTAGGATACCTACGGCGAGATCAATGAATTATTAATTGGCCTTTAACAATGTGTTTCACTGTACTTGTCTCTGTCAATAGATCCTGGCTGCTTCCAAATTAGAATGGCATTGTAAGACTGCTACAAAGGATGAACCCTCAGATTTACATAGGCTATAGAATTGTATTAAATAATTTTACAAATTTCAGCTGAGGTTAGAATAGAAAGTAGAAGCCAACTTTGTCATGTGGAATAGTAATACGAATATTCAATATAAACTGTAAAAAAGGAAATTTCTACAATATTATCAAAACCTGGAAATAAAAAACTTCTCAGTTTGAAATCTTAGTCTGAATCACATGGAGATTTGCATGAGATTTCTCTGATTTAAACAAGACTGTTTTTGACTGAGAGTATGATATTGATTTATGCTTCCAGCCTCAGGCAAAGAAATCAGTTTAATCCAAAATGAAAAGTGCACTTTTCAGTAACAGTAACAGTCATTTAACGACGAGTTTCCAACTTTCTATGTGACTCAAAAGTAAAAGGAAAATTAATGATAATTTACTGTGAATGAAGAGTTTTGGTCAGGTTAAGGACAAGTGAGTAAATCCGGCATGAATTGGATGTTAATTCTCCCAGTAAGGAATTAGATTTCAAGTATACTCTGGTCCCAAATGTGATCCAGGGGTGGATCCTAGATCCCCCCTTCCCAGATCAACCTTTGTGATCTGAGCTGAAATGTTTGATTTTGCTTGGAAGGTTTTGATTGTCCAAAAATGTCCCCTTTCTTAGTTTAATGCTGGGCTTCATAATTTGACAGTTAGCCAGATGGATTACACTTCAAGAGTGCCCTACCAAATATATACCTGATTTTTTGCTGTCCAATAGTAACATCGTTCTTAGAAAAATGAATGGTGATTGTGTGAACACTTTAATGCTCTTTTCATGTTTCTTCATTTGAAGTATGGGAAAGTGTGTACATGTATTGATAAATGTCCCACCCAAATGATAGCTTACAATTTGAATATTTTACTTCAAAATGTTTTCGCTTGAGACACGCTATTTTTCAACTTTTTCACAAAACTACACCATCAATCATTTAAGAAAGAAGAGATTTCAAAGCATTTCCTTATTATTTAGACACTAAAATAATACTGAAGGTAACTATAATTGATTGAAATGGGTGTTAAAATGTGCTTAAAGTTTACATGCAATTTTGGGATCATTCTTCTGAACATATTTGCTTCCATATCACATTGCTGAATACACCCCGATCCCTCCAGCGAACCGTAAATACACAGTCAAAGCTGTCAATGAAATCAATTACAGGCGGCAGCAGATTGGTAATTGATTTTTCTGCTTCAAGTTGGATTTCGTTTAAAATGTTTCTTTCTGCCTCGATCCACGAGCTATTTTGGGAAAACTTTGCTTTTCAGAATTGTGACCTATCACATAATCAAGTCGCCTCGACCAAAGAGAATGGCAAATAACAACTTACCAACCGGGATACGTTATTTGCATTGACCAATTAAAAGGAACCAACTTAAAGTGTGCTATGTGAGCCTCCAAGCAGTTAAGAATGTGAGGACATTGGGGAATTCTTATTGTTCTCGTCTTTGTAAAGTTGATTTCTGGATACGCCACAGAAAACACATCGTCCAATTAATCTGTACATATCCATGACTGTGAGAAACGAATTGTTGACATGAACTCTTAGCATGTCTCAGCAGTGGTTGTCATCAGGGATAATAAACACAACAAAAGATTAAACATTGATCGGTAATGGATGCATTTACTCTAAGACTGCTGTACAATAATCTATCTTCAGTCTTATCAAAACACGCCGCTGTTTCACTAATGAAATAAGTGGGCAAATGCTATTTTCTTTCGTTGGAGCATTTGGTGATTAAAGCAGAAAGCATTTATTACTACTGATAAATGGGCATCGAAGTTCAACGAAAATTAAAGAAAATATTACAGCACGTCTTTTATTCTTCCAATCAAGAACTGTTTCCATCCTCATGGAATCAGGACCTTATTGGTTCGTTGAGAATTGCTTCGGAGGATAATTGGAATAGCAAAGATCAAATTTATCAGAAGAACGACAGCTGTGGGATTTGCTCCATACATTACCAGAAGGACTTTGGTGTCCATGATAAAATGTTACCGCTGCTGTTATCTTTCGTGTTGCCCCTTTCCCCATTTGCTCATATGTAATCAAAATTGCTTTAATATTTGTTTGTAAAGTTTTGTTTCAATTGTAGCCATGGAGCGGTTGCCGATCTACCTGACTCTACAGGCAGGTGCGTGGTTCACAAAGCGGCTGTACTGGAGGATTCAGCATACCTGAGCGCCCTCTGTGAGAGCAACATGGCATCTAGTGACGTCATGCCAGCGCCTTCTACAAGTACCGGGGCGCCCTCTGTCTCCAGTGTTGATCTGGACAAACCAAATGCTGAAGGTGCTACGCCATTAATGTTGGCCTGCCAGGAACAAAGGGTAGACAATGTCAAACGACTGATACAGGAAAAGGTTAGTGTTTTCATTTTGCAAAGTTTCGACGATATAAGGTTTTTGTTTCACAATATTAAGCCTTCTTTGTCATATTTGTAACAGTTGTCGAATACAGCTGTATCCACAAAAATGCATCTGGAGTTTAAGTATTTTCGTGCAATCAATTCTAAACTGAACTTTCAACTTGCAGGTAAAATTGAAAGCACGAGACAACAATAATAAAACAGCGCTGCATTACTGCGTGGAAAACAGCACAGTGGAGGTGGCTGAGCTTCTACTGGAAGCAGAACCAAAACTGCTGAACTTGGTGGACAGTGAGAATTACAGCGCATTACAGCTCGCCGTCATCGCGGGCAACACGCCCCTAATCAACTTTTTCATCACCCAGGGCGCCGACGTTACGGGGTCCGACAAAGAGGGACACACCGTGGTGCACTGGGCGACAGGTCAGTTTGATTACAGAGTTGATAAAAGGCGATTCTTAAAGGATAGGTGACCTTACAACAGAGGGCTAGCTTCTTTTCAGAATACGTGAACTCGTTTTAGATTTTGGCAGAGGAGCCACAGCCCTATCTCAAAAAACATGTCATAAGAAAACAAGACTTCGATTACAGACAGTCTTTCATGTTCTCGACTTCTGATACAAAACGAGGAATATTGATGGTCTAGCATGATCAGCAAGTCTAAGAATGATCAGTAATGAAACAGGTGTAATAGGGACGGCGGCCATGGTCACTATGTCTCTTAATGTTAATGTGTGGTCTTTCTTGTATTTCAGTGTGTGGTCACTTGGAGATGATAGATATTTTAGAGAAACAAGGATGCAGCCTGGAGAGACCTGACTCTCACACTGCATACCCCATACACTACGCTGCCCAGATGTGTGGAAACAAAGCCGAAAATGAAACACAGAGACAAAAAGGTCTCCAGATGCTGGAAAAATTCATCGAAAAGAAGGTGTCTCTTACATGTGAAGACGCAGATAAAAGGCAACCACTGTTGTGGGCAGCAAGTTCAGGTAGAGTTTATCTTTTTTAAACATTTTAGGACAACTTCTCTCGGCTTCAAAACAAGGATGGACCAACTGACCTTTATGCTTGCACGTCATGACTTCCTCAATTCACTCTGAGTCTGATATCTACCAAGCTCTTGGTAACCAGCATGGCAACTGAGTCCCTCACTCACATACTTTTTCAAGTGATAGTGGAGTCTAACACGTGACACGGTGTACCGCTACCTGACGCCTGACGAACTGACATAAAGGGACTTGGTAGTGTCTTTATTTTAGCAAATGCTTTGCATTTTCTGTATAAACAACGGTTGAAGCTGGTTTCTTAAAGATATATTTTTATAGATTTTCTGGTGCAGAGTTAAGCAGTTGTTTTTTTTTTTCTCTGAGGTCTTCATCGTAAAAATAGTTAAAGCGTGCACGGCAAATTGTAATTTGTGCGATAGTTAAATGTTATGATTGCGATGGAATTCCTCGATGAGAAGTGACACGCAATTCTTTCATAAAAAATACGAGACTCAGAACACCGTCAATTACATCGTGTTCGTCGCATTACATCAACTGCTTTGTCGCGGTTACGGTTAATGACTTTTAACACGGAAAACACATCTTATTCAGTTGTTACCTCATTCAATACATTAATCCATGACATATATCAAGCATGACATAAAATCATTCAAAGTGTTTTGGAATTTGCCAGTAGCTGTAATAACTTTTATGAAAATACATGAAATTAATTTATTATTACAATAGTAGCTATTGACCTGAGTGACATAAGTGTGTGAAAATATTATGGGGAAAGTGCGAATCAATGTAAGGCTAGAATTATTTCTTCTATTACCCCCTCCCGGTCTATCTGCCTTTGGCAATCTGCCAACCCGTAGCGAATAATTCAGGCATTTGTCATTTTTAGTAAAATTTAGAATTGGCAAAAAGTTGGCATAATTACCATCCGCATATGCGGATAGGTAATAATTTCAGTCGGGTCTGTCTGTCTGTCTGTGTGTCTGTCTGTCTGTCTGTCTGTCTGTCTGTCCATCTGTCTTTCTGTCTGTGTGTCTGTCTGTTCAGGCTATAACTTTTGAATCACTAAAGCTAGAAACCTCATTTTTAGTATGTAGATACATCTTGACCATATTTAGGTCAAGTTTGAGTATCAAGGTCATTGGGTCAAGGTCAAGGTCAAATAAAAAACTGACATGTTTTTACCTAATCATTACTTCTGTATGCAAATACTCAACTAAAACTTACTTAAAAGGTCAAATGAAAGGAAATCAGTTGTTTCTCTATTTGTAAATGTTTTTGTGATTTATGTGCTATGCGGATGGTACGCGTTCGACTGAAAGGCATTCTTGTTTCAGAATGATTTTTGTATTTGATTCACCTCATTGGTTCATTTGTTATATTTTGCATTTCATACCCAATTGTTTTCGCATATCATGGTTAAAATACTAAGAGAATCATGCCCGTGTTCTGTGGTCTGTAATTAGATCCAACGTTAAAGTTTTCACTCTTTAATCTCATTGTTTTGGCATTTTATGGTATTTGATCTGGGAAATCCTTGTGTGAGACCACCACTCTGTACCCTGAAGGAACATCGGTAAATTCTGTCTATTTTAACGAGATCCGATAACTAAATAACCAAAACATTTTTCTCAAGAACTCAAAAATGATGCCACATAGTTGTGTTATATATCAAGGAGATTAAAGGTCCATTTTGAGCATCAAAATGAGTTTTACTCACGCAACGTCTCTTGGCTACGTCTTACCTTTTACGTCACTAAAAACAATTATGACGTAATTTGCATTTCACATGCATTCCAATGGTTTTATCTCAACTGGAAACTTTGGTAAAATTTCAAAAGTAATTTATTTATTGAATCAATTGAGAATATCGTTTAGGAAACTATATAAATATGGGTAAAAGTGAAAAGATCAAATCTGCAAAGCATAGGAATAATGCAGAGAGGAATGAAACAACAATGAGCAAGAAAAGGAAAACAACCCAGGTTACTACGGAAAATTTGAGTAAACAAACAAAGGCAACTAGATCTGTGCCAAATAAGAGAAGTGTAACTTCTGATAATGATTCAGTCCCAAGCCAGAATAATAACAATGTTATTGTTAATAGGGATCTAGTGCAACCAGTAATCAAATCTAAAGTTGTGGTACCCAATCAAATTACCAAGCTGGTAGAAATTGAGACTAGTGATGGTATACAAACACAAGTTACTCAGCAAGAACAAGACGAGTTCAGTGAGGATCTACACTACGAGTTTGATGAATTTACTGAGGATGACAACGTTCTAAGTTCACCTATAGAAGAAATTGAAAACATAGAAACAGTTGTCACTCTGATACAGTCAGATGTTAGTAGGACTCAAAGGCCATCTGCAGAGAGTGAAGTTACTTTCCCAAAAAATAGGAGTTGTGATGAAGACGTGCAAAATTCACTAATTCGGCTACTAAGTGATCCTCAATCTAGGAATCTGGTCAAAAACATGATCACTGAAATCGATGCAAAAGGAAGTCCAGCTGAAAATACTAGGACCAGGAATAAAACACCAGTAAAAGGTAACGTTGGCGTGAAGGACTTTGGAACTCCGAATAGGTCTAAAGTGGTTGGGAACAAAGTAGTTAAGTCTCCATCAGACACTACGATTTATGCCCCAGCTTTACAGAGAATCAGTAGGAGAAATGACAATGCAGATAGAAGTGAAGTAACTGTTAACCAAATTTCTGATTTTATTGAAGGAATTAGAATGGAGAGCCAACATGGAGCCAACCAGGAACCGACACTGGGTACTAGTAGGCAAGTGCAAAAGGAGCGTCCCAATTCACAGCAAGGCATACAAGCAGCAAGAGCTAGAGCAAATCAACTGATCATTGATTCAGAGAGATACAAAGCGGAAATGATTAATCCGGAAGGTATGAATGTGGGTGTTAACCTACCCATTGGTAGTCCAAATATTGCAACAAACAATGTCACTGATGAGGATTTTTTCCATTTGACATGTCATGTGGACCAGTCATTGCGCACCCGAATTGCAAATGGGGAATTTGTCAAGTTAGAAAAGCTTTTACCGAAGGATAGGTTTAACACTAGAAATGAGGGGAAATTAGACTTGATTAACAAGGATGGCATGACTTACTTTATTCCTGCCAAAGTGGAGAAAATTAACAACGTTAGGAAGTGGGAACAAGCTTTCCGCATCTATGCAGCAATTTATAGTGCTGCAAATCCAGCGAGAGCTGCAGAAATTTGGCAATATGTCTATACAATTAATTCAGCTGCAGCTGGCTTTCAGTGGGAAAATGTTGCACACTATGATTTCACTTTTAGACAATTGATGGCATATAATCCGACAAGAAATTGGGGTAAGATCTATATTCAAATGTGGAACCTTTCTATGAGGGACCCAATTTCTCAAAATTACAGTAGCAGCAGTGGTCCCTACACACCATCATCCAAGCAGGAGGATGGACAAGGAAAAAGGAGAAACAAGTATTGCTGGAAATTTAACAAATCTACATGTAATGATGGGAAGAGTTGCAATTTCCCACACTGTTGTTATTTCTGTGATGGTTTCAATCATGGAATACAGTCTTGTAGAAAAAGGGAAAAAAGAGAAGCTCAAAAACAAGCTATGGGCAAAGCTACGAAAGAAAACTAAGGAGAGAAAATAATGAGTGTAATAGGATTGGGACACATGACATCTCAAATTTGAAGTACTATTTTACCATGCTGTTTCTAATTAAGTGTTATTTTCAAAGAGTTGTTATACTTGTTACGTTTGTGTGAACTTGCTTTGGTTTAAATAATTAATTTACAGACGTTATGATGTTCACCAATTACGACATATCTAGTGTAGTGACTCCTGTCAGAGCTGATGTTTTGCAATCACTCCTGACTGAAACAAGCTATGATAAAGAAGAGACAAAATTTTTAGTTGATGGATTTAGAAATGGTTTCGACTTAGGCTACGAAGGTGATAAGAAGAATATTAGGAGATTTGCACCAAACCTGAAGACTAGTGTAGGAGATAACATTCAGCTATGGAATAAAGTGATGAAGGAGGTCAAATTAAAGAGGTTCGCAGGGCCTTACCTGGAAGAAGACATACCATTTAAAAACTTCATTCAATCACCCATCGGACTTGTAGAAAAGGATGGTGGCAAGGACACTAAACTAATTTTTCATTTATCTTTTCCAAGAGAGGGGAATTCAGTTAATTCTATGACACCACAGGAAAAGTGCAGTGTAAAATACCCAGATGTCACTGACGCTGTTAGGCTCTGTATGGAAGTAATGAAAGAAGTAGAAGGTTTCAATAGAGGTATAAAGGTTGCAAAATCAGACATGAAGTCAGCTTTTAGGAACCTCGGGATGAATATATCGTCCATTCCCTGGCTTTGTATGAAGGCGGTTTCCCCAATGGATGGGAAAACTTATTACTTTTTCGACAAATGCCTGCCATTCGGTAGTTCTATCAGCTGTAGTCACTTTCAAAGGTTTTCAAACAGTGTGGCTCATATATTCAGGAAAAAGACAGGGAAAAACATGGTCAACTATCTAGATGATTATTTCTTTGTGGCCCTACTAAAACACCTCTGTGATAGTCAAGTGAGAACCTTTTTGGACATATGTGAGCAGATTTCATTCCCTGTCTCACTGGAAAAAACAGTCTGGGGTACATCAGTTATAACGTTCTTGGGACTGCTTATTGACACCATAAACAGGGTAATAGGTATACCACAAGAGAAACTGGAGAGGGCAGTCAAAGCGGTAACCTACACACTAAACAAAAAGAAAATTACACTGAAACAGCTGCAACAGCTTTGCAGTTTCTTGAATTTCCTCTGCAGAGCCATAGTTCTGGGGAGACCATTTCTGAGAAGACTGTATTCATACACTGGCGACAAGGAAGGGGTATTAAAACCACATCATCATATTTGGATTGTTAAAGAAATAAGGGATGACCTTACAATGTGGAAGACATTCCTAACAACCCCCTTGGCTTATTGTAGGCCATTTATGGACCTGGATCCAATCAGAGCTGAGGAAATTGGATTCTTTACTGATGCGGCAAAACATGAAAAATATGGCATGGGAGGTATATGTGGAAAATATTGGTTCGCGAAAAAATGGCCGAAAGAATGGTTAAACAAGCAAGACCCAAGCATACAATTCTTGGAGTTGTATGGAATCACGACTGGAATATTCAACTGGATCCATCTATTCAAGAATAAATCAGTCATTTTATACACTGACAACGAAAGTTGCAAAAATATGGTGAACAACCAGTCATCAAATTGTATGCAGTGTATGAAACTGATTAGGAAAATCACACTAAAATGTTTGTGCGAAAATGTTAAATTGAAGTGTGAACATGTAGCATCTGAGAAAAACTTCTACGCTGATAAACTTTCAAGATTACAGTTTGACCATTTTTGGGAGAAGGCAAATGAGGAAGGAAAATCATTCGTGAAAGCTCAATCAGGCGTACCTGAAGAACTGTGGCCTCCTGCTAGAATCTGGTTCCTATAGATATACTAAACTTTCATCAATTTAACTATTTACAGAGAAATTACAGAAGAAGAATAGAAGAAGAAATACTGGAGCTAGATCAGGATCTGGAGACTTAACACTGTCAAGTGATCATTATGAAAACTTAATGGAGCATTTGAAAGGACAGGTCAACAGAAAATCGACAAACAAAAATTATATGGCAATCTGGAGAGAATTCAACCAATTTCTAATTAGACTTGATAGGAAGCCAGAATTTTGGGAGGACAGAGTGGCAATGTTTTGCACTTATCTGGTTGATAGGGGAAGGAAGTCTAGTACAATCAGATCCTATATTTCTGCAATTAAATGTATACTGAGAATGGACGGGTACCACTGGAATGATGCAAGAGCCCAGCTAACTGCTTTAATTAATGCCTGCAGAACGGTCAATGACACTGTTAAAACTAGACTTCCAATTAGTTACAAATTGCTAGACATAATACTTTTTGAAGTTGATAGGATTCTACCTGGACAACCATACCTCAATATACTTTATAAATCTATTTTTTGCAATGGCGTACTATGGTCTCATGAGAATTGGTGAGCTGGTATTTGGTGAACACCAGATTCTGGCCAAAAATGTGCACGCGGGGCAAAATAAAAAGAAAATACAAATAATACTTTTCTCCTCTAAAACACACTCCAAAGCAGATAAGCCCCAGCGGGTTGTTATTACTGCCAATGATTCTTATGACAATTTTGCTAAAAATATGCATTTCTGTCCATTTAGATTGATCCAAGGGTATTGCAGGAAGAGAGGTGGTTATGAAATGGATAGTGAACTTTTCTTTATTTTCAAGGACGGTAGCAATGTCATGCTGTCACACGTAAGACAAACACTCAGGAAAATATTGAAGAAATTAGGACTAGACGAGAGTCTGTATGATACTCACTCTTTCAGGATTGGACGTGGAGTAGATATGCTAAAAAATTCCATCCACATGGATAAGATACATTTGGCAGGACGTTGGAGGAGTAATATTGTGTACAAGTACATAACTGAATAACAAGTCAGTCGATTAATGTATTAACATATGTTTGTATCCTCTATATTTTTAGGACATGTTCCAGCTTATGATGCCATCTGGGTTATTGGAGACAAGTTCATAGGAAAGACGTTTGGCCTCCACTACCAGCAGAATACTACGTATCAGTTCTATATGAAAAACAACTTTGATGTCTTTCCATTCTCTAAGATGGGGTTTTCAGTAGAGGACCCGATAGTAACGTCTAGATTTAGAAATTCCCTGGTGGAAGTACTCAACACCAAGAAACTGCTTCCTAAATATATTTTAGTGGTGCCAGAATGTGACATCATGGACGTGCTGGAGCTCCCTGAAATTGGAGCGGAAATTATCTTGCAGAGAACACTAGAAAACCTCATATCGGAGATGAATAGACTCATATTAGCTAGGAAAGAAGCACTACCAACCAAATCACAAAGAGCTAAATACCTGCTGGGTGGAGCCTCCCTACCACACAAATTTCAATGACAATGAACTCAGAAGAATATTTAACAATCTCTTAGAAAAAATCATTGTTAGATTCCCCAGTTTCTGCTATTTAAGGCTGAAAGATAGATGGGACAGTAGAAGAAATGGACTCTTTATGTTCCACAAATATATGGCAACAGGGCTAAGTGCTTACTGGGAAGCGGTAGATGCTGCTCTAGCCTATTGGAATACCAAGGGCCATAAAGGTAAGCAGGCCAGTCTTCAAAAAGGAAAGGAATCAACTAGGAGAGATGCCATAGGTCAGGCTGATAGGAACGACAGGTATCATTGGTCTAATCCACAGAAAGAAGTCATCAGCACACCCAGATTTAGGCTACTACCACCGCCAGTGAGAAGCCAGGACAGCGATAAGCGCATTGCGCTATTTCAGCAGTGAACATTTAAAATAATAATTCATACTGTGAATTGACTGTAAACTTGTTTGTGTCCATTCATAATTTACTTGTTTATTCTGATATATTTACTGCATTTAATCCATATGTGTTTTTTGCCAATTTCTACTTGGGGTAGTCTGCTCCATCCTCTACCAGGACATAAGCCTACGGCTTAGTTCTGATGGGTGTATTGGATTACGCTGACTAGTGGCTTAGGTTGCACAGCAATTGGTACATGAGCACCAATTATTCGGTGCATGAGTCGACTTACTGTGATATAAATTATCTTGCATTCTAATGTATGTTAATTGTAATTTGCCAATTTGGTGATCAGTTGAGAATAAAACCCATAATAATCATCATCATTCTATTAGTTGCTTGTTTGAGTAAAACTATTTTTGAATTTTTTCCAGCAGAGATCTAGATCTATCTAGATATTGCATGATTTTCCAACAGATTGGGGACCTTTACCACATGTTATGCAGGAAATATGTGAATATCAGAGCCATCACTTAGAATGCTGGAAAAATTCAAATGTAGCTTGGATGTCCGTTGTACAGAATATAATTGTGCATTATTTTTGAGATAAGTGTATTGATTGTTTAAAATAGAATTTCTCATGGGGCACCATTGTAAAAGGCATATATCAGAATTTTCTGATCTCTCTGGAAGAAGGGTGAATTAGCTGCATTATCGTTGTCAATTTCTGGACAAGACAAAGACAAAGAGTGAAGGCGACCATACTTTATGAATTGCTCAAAGTCGAAAAAATAACCCACTTTTACTGGGAAACTGTAAAGAAATTCCTCGCAAACGGCTAGGCCTGGCTTCATGTTCAATTGAAAAGGAGATTTATAAGGGGAAGGCATTAAATGTCTTGTTGATTCGATTATTACAGTGTCTGGCGGACACTTCTGATGTTTGTTTGAAGCAGGAATTGCCAGCCTGTAGCGATATAAATGTAAAACTGCCACATTGATAAAACTAGTGAGAAATGGAATTGAAAATCTCCCCTGACAATCCATACCTCATTTAGAAGTCAAATGGAATAGAAAATCAAATATTGGAATTTGAAATTACATTAAGTATAGCACAGAAGGTGTGGTGTTGCTCGCTTGATGGTGTATAATTTACTTTGTGGCCCATAAATGTCATGTAATAGCGCACACCTTGAAGTTTTATAAGCCGCATGACTTTAGGCGATGCAATGCTCAGATGAACTGGATTTTTGCAAATGGTTTGGAATTGCCTTTTCGAGAAATATTGAAAGTAAGCATGTTTCTGTTTTATGTTTTTCGGTAATGAAAACTTCGTGGTGGGTTTTATTTCTTTTCCTACAAATTCCAGAATACCCTACCGAGCTCACAAGGCATTATGTAATAGTTAACGGAGCACCCTGAAGGAACAGCAAAAACTTCGGACTAAAATCACAATATCAGTAATTTCTGACCTATTAAAGTCAATGGATGAATTTTTTCAGGGATTTTTTCCTTGAAAAATCTGCAAATATCACAGACATCTGAGCATCCACTTTGAAAGTTAATACATAGTTTGAAAGGTTTGTGT
>JBCAUG010715481.1:0-12937 GCA_038406175.1 Haplosyllis leylae | reverse complement strand
TAAAATAGGATTTCTTATCCCTTTTTTGGACTAAACCCCCTAATGTGTCATTATGTTGTTGAGGGGTTACAAGGCAAGGCTTTCGCAGAAAAGATTCTACAAATCTGTTCTGAAATCATCGGGGTGGATCTCTTTAAATTTTCGGGGGAAATGTCAAGATGCGGTAAATAAATTTCTTGCATGGATTATGATCATAGAGTTTTAGTTTTATGAAACAGTTAGTGGACTGATAAAATCCATAAAATCTTGATATATGGAACATGACTATTCAAGCCCCCATTCATACGACATAAAATAGGAGAAAGTGCTTCAACAGAAAATTGAAATAACGTGTCCTCGTTTCAAACGTAAATTTTGTAAATTTTCAAAACGAATGAACAAAATTAATTTTAAAATTGGAAAATACATTTGTAATTTAAAAAATTCAATAACTCTCGATTAAATCCAAAAGGGTTCTCCCGAAGTGTTCATGGCTCCCTGGCTGATGGTTTCTATTGAAAAAGTGAACTTTCCACAAGAGGGAAGTGGATCCCCGTGGAGCTGGACCAAAGGCAAGTAACAATGGCTCGTCATGCGCTATTGTCCACAGTGGTCGTAAGGAGGCAGTCCTCAAAACCTCCGAGTAACATCCGCCACAGGCCCAGTGTGGGTGAACGTCAGGGTTGCACGGGACGATGAAATTTACCCAGGTGGGCCAGGACATTAATTTAGAAATTGGCTTCGCATTGTTTATTGTACTTTATAAAATCCGTGTTGAATGTAGGGGTCGCCATTTTGACAGGGGTACGTAGTTGTCTCGAGAAATGTTTATTTGGCTACACTTGATTAATCCAGTTACGGTTGAATTCATTAGGGGACCGGTAATTCTGGATGACACTCAGTGCTTGTAAAAATTCCTCAAATCACATTTCAATAGTTTTGAATATATTCCTTTTGCCAATAGAGCTATATTTACATTTTGGACCTGCTGCTAAAAATACATGTAGATTTTGTACCAAGGCTAAATGATATTAGGTTTCAATCGCTTTTAGAGTCATTGGTCCAAATTTATTTTAAAGAATTCCATGAGTATTTTAAAACTGTATCCTCGTTACAGTGGTCAGTGACGTTTCGAAAGCCCAGTAAGTAAGGCAATACTTAGGAGCTAAATAATTTGCTGGGAAGGATGATAATAAGCAACCCCTTCGGCTATGGGCCTCAACATCTCTTCTTCACAATTAAGGCTTTGAAAGGTTGCTATGGTAACTTACTTGTTAACAGAGTGATGTGTTCGTCTAATTGCACCGTCTCTTCTTTGCTTGTAATGTCCAGCACCTTTAGGTGCCAAGGGTCAAACCTTCAGGGTTAAACCCAACAGAAACTTGCAGATTTATGTCTATGTTAAATTGAAAGGTTGCACAAGAAAGAAAGGCTAATTTTCCATTTGGGTCTAGTTTAGAATTTGGATTTCGCAGTTTCAAAAAGGAACAGCATGAAATATCTTTGGCCAATTAATGATGAAATGTACAATAGGATTTCTGAAAACATGGACTGTAAATAAGACTTCATCCCGGTCATGAACTGTAAAGGTGGGTTGTTCGTTAGAAAAAAATCTGTCGGTTTTGTTGGAGGAACTTCCCAAAACTGAATGCAGTTTTTCGTTGGGACTGAAACCCAAAGTACCACAAATTTAAGCTACCTTCTTGGCCGATCTAGAGACCAAAAATGCTTTCAAATTCACGCATTTTTTTGGAAACTATCGCAAAGTCGTATTGGTACCGCCAAGGTCCGTGTTGCCCCTCCGGGATATCCTGGATCCGCCCCATCTACTGAAGCAATAAAGTAACCGTGCGTGGCAACGGTTACCAAGCTCTCGAATGACGTCACAACGCTAGAGTATGACGTGACATTATGACGCTTATTTTAGTGTACAGAAATGAGCACTATTTCATCAAGAGGATCACCTAATCTCTCGATTTTCATTCGAGAGCTAATAATGGCCGAATCAGGACAGAGGTAATTCGGTCCCAGAGGGAATGTCAAGCAGGAGCTTACGGACATGTAACACTACTATGTTACGTAATTATCTTAGATACGAGGTGTTGGAGCTTACTGTGCGTAACACTTGTCAAGGTGACAGAGTAATTAACTTCATTTAGCCAGTGTTTAATTCCCTAATTGATTCCAATTAAAATGTAAACCCATCGTTGAAGAGATGCAATATTCGACAGGAAAAAAAAAATCATGTTTAAACCTGTAATATTTGTGACAATGTTCTCAGTGTGAAATTTTAAGCACAAAACTGTGAAACTGTTCCAGGCTTCAAAAAGTAGGTGATCCTTGGATTTAACAAATTGCAACAATTTATTGTTTCTTTTTAAGTTGTTCACGTGTCAACCCAGACATCAAAAACAAAAACAAAAAAAATGAAGATTTTAAGGATTACCCCACAGCTGACCCTTTTCGCAACCATTTCTTATTTTCAATATGGCTCTTTGGAATTGTTGGGATAATTACTGGATGATTCAGGCCCTGAAAGAGGCAGACAGACACATGGGCATGCTTTCAACAACTTACACACAAAAAAATCTATTTCAATCAAACTGCACTCAGAAGCATGGGGATTCTCACAAAGGGTTGGTGACCAATTTGTCAATCAAAACTGACAATTAACTCCTATTTTGTTGATGATGTATTTTAATGGACAGGTGTGGGGTGACAAGTTAAATAGACATACTTCATATGGAGTGGTCTATGGAAATGTACAAATTACCAATGATCAAGTAATTTTGTCCTAAAATGTGGAAATTGTTGAGTAAGGGAAACTCCCAGAGTTGTTTTGCAAAAATTACCCAGCATGAAGCATTTAAATTTGTGTAGTTCAGATTAAACTGTCCATTAAAATCATTTATGTAGTGCTATTATTATAATAGATGTGTGCATAATTTAGCACCTCTACTTAAAAAGTGTTTGATCAATTGATTAGCTCGAGTTATTCTGTAAAATCTTCAAGTTGACAATCAAATGACATAGATGTCAAACTCTTTCACTCTTATCAACGACAGGAACGAGCTAAATGGCTTATCTTTTCCTGAGATATTTAATGAAATCTTTCAAATGTGACGATCCCTCAATGATCCAATCAAATTATTTAAAATTCATTCAAGGGTACTTCAGAGTACTGATTCTTGTATTGCACTTTTTGAAAGAGTATTGCGTAAAAGTATCTAGTTTCATTCATTAACTTGTCTCGTTGCTCGTGTCTGATTGCAACTTCTATTGCAGTTCTCGTCCTAATTGCGTCAAACCTTATTTTCGTCAACCAACCATCGTTCCTGCTCCAAAGAATCAGTTCTCCATTGTTATGATCTTTCTTTCTTTGCAGAAGAAAACGCAATTATACTCACACCACATTCAAAACACAATAGAACAGTACTAATTGGTGCCAGAAATCACTTAATTCTTGGAAATGCGTGACCACGAATAAAATCTCTGATTCCGCTACATTAACGATGCTCAGTTCTAAATTGTTGCAAATAAAGCAACACTACATAGCAACGGTTTCCAAGATCTCGAATGAAATGACGTCCTAACGTCATATTATGAAGTGCCTTTGTGACGTTGTATTTCCACGCAGAAACTGTCACTATTTCATCATGAAGGCCATCCAATATCTCAGATTTTCCATTCGAGAGCTAAAGAGTTTTCTAAATTTTATTGCAAAGAGCAGATCTAGATCTAGAACCAAATTAACACGTCCTGGCTTGTTTAGACCCCAAGTCTGAGCAAGATTGACTTGAAGAATAAAAACATGCACGAGAGTGGAACCTCGAAACATTGTGTATAAGTTCCTACCCTGAGGAAATACTCTTAACTTTATCTGTAAATGTAGCAAATCGCTGGTAAAACCTGACATGTAAACACCGGTGCAATATTGGCGCATAATGTATACACACAGACTTAGGGGGTAGAAACTGTTTAGAAACTGGAGACACTAGGAAAAAAACCCTTTAGATTTGGAAACATGACAGAGGTGCATAAGTTTTAACCGGTTTGGTGCAGCTAACAGAATATTTGTGAGATAATTGTGAAAGTAAAGTATCAGCAGCAGCTGGTATCAATTCATCTGTGGAAATCTTCAATATTATGTATTAATACATTCAAGCGATCTTACAAGGGCAGTTTTCGTTTGAAGAAAACGACCACGAGAGAATACATGTCCATTTTTGTGTTTCAAGAAAAATCTGAAAATTCAGGAAATTCCTGTTTAAAGTTTGGCCAGCCAAGTAATGAAATTGTCCTGTGAGCAATAGTTAAATGGAAGCATACCTAATGGCATATTGACACTGCACGGGACCGGGGCCAGGACAGGTGCAGGAAACTGGACCAGCACAATGGGAAACAATTGATCCTGGTTCCTATCCCTGTCTTGGACCAGTGGGAACATTTCTGTACAATACATTATCACCCATTGGTCCCGTGTACCTGCGCGCAGTGTGAAGAAGCCATAAGATGGTATTTCATACTTTTAGCTTTGAAATTGTGATTTCGACCCAATAGTTACATAGTTTATTCTATCTTAGTAGGAGGTTGAAAGAAAAGTTTCCGCAATTCTCAACAATCCAAATTTTGTGCAGAAATGTTTAGTATTTGAAATGATAACATGATGCGTATTTGGGTTTTTAATCTGTGGAAAAAAAGTAGACGCTGTGTTTTTATTAATCGTATGAGGATGAATCTCACGGATACCTGGAAAACCACTCAACAGGGGAGTCAGTCTTTTATTACCCAATGAACTTGGTTTTTTTTTCCCTATTTCATGAAGTATATCAAGGTCTATCAGTAATACCATGTCGTTTACACAAAGTTCTGTAGCTGACGCATACGATTGGCATAAGGATTAGATGTACTTCAGTTTGAGACTTGTAAAGAGTTTTCAATTAATTAGCCTATTTTAGATGTCCCGTCAAGAAACGTAGTCAAAATATGGAACACAGAACGTTTCGAGAAAATACAACATCAGGTTTCACGCAGATGTGTTGGTGGTGATATTACGCGTGATTGACAGATACGCACGGGAACTCCCACGACGTGCGCCATTGTCCCCCGCGCGTCTGGGGCAGGGGAATTGTACCCCGTAAAGACAAGGGATTTGTGTGGTGAAGGGTACTTATTGTCACCCCGAGAAGAAAGGCCATAGAGGGTGGTATTACGAAAATAAAGTGACAGACTGTTCTTGTATTGTTTCAAGTGTCCTAAACCTGTGTCACTCAAATATTTGGCACATTACTCGTATCTCGGACTCGACAGGCGATGAAACTTGCTTTCAATAAAAAATTCTTTGCGAACTCATTTTTAAGGAAACCGTACAGTAAAGAACGAGTCCCGTTTTCTTCCTTTTGCCTTTCCTTTTTTCAGACCACTCGAAAGGGTTCTCTGTTCCAAGGTTTGCTGAATATATGTGTCACGTAATGTTAGTTGATTTCTTTTCTTAACAAAAAAGCCAAAGATTTTTGAATAAAAGTAATATTTGTGGGTATTTTCATCTTTCAGAAATTTAAGTGAATCTGGATATTTCACTTGTATAATTGTATTTAGAGTGGATCTACCTGCAAAATATTCATATGCTTCAGACGACCAACCAAGATTTATTCAACATTTCCCCTAAAATTCCTCAATTTTCTTCTGATATTTTAATTAAGTTTTCATTTTCTGTTCTCACAATTTGATTGGCTGTAGTTTATTGATGTGAAAATATCAGAACGAGCACTGCATGCAAATGACGCGCGCAGATGATCATCTGCAGCAGATGATCCGCCTCGAGCTGTTTAACAGCAATTCCCAAGCTTCACTAATAAGGTATCATCTTACTGTCGTTAGCAAAAACACAATCAAGGGAAAGAACAACGCATAATTCTTGGCAATCTTGCTACACGTACTTTGGAAATTTAAATCTCACATAGAAACGCAGGTAAGATGTAAAGTGATAACTGGGGGGGTTTCCAATGTCTGTGGAGTTTTCTTGGTTTATCTTCTGTTTCAATGGCGACGTCTGCAACAACGTCAAGTCTTACAAAAAAACCCAAAAACGAAGGCATGTATGATTTCACCAAAGGACAGATGGTAACAAAAGTTTACATACTATCTCTGAGTCTTTCCTGCAGAAGGTCCTCTTAGTAATCAAGTGATACTGCTCGAGGGTAACACTTCTCCCCTCCTTGCGCCCAGCGAAAACGAACCTAATTACGTCCTCGTTTGGTGGCCTCCCTGTCCGTGAAGCATGTGACTCAAATACTCAGTCCAGTGCACAATAAACATTAATTGCATCAAACCTGTCATTTGCATAAATTTCCAGGTACTAAATCCGAGGGGGAATTAAAGTGACAAAGAAATGACTAAGAAAATGGAACATCGGATGGAAAATTATTCGTGCAGTGTTTTATTTCAAGACAGCTGAAACAGAATAGTCGCATAATTCGTTAACATTACACTTGATAACTGATGTATCTTGGGACGTTGGTTCCATTTATTTGAACAGAACAAGAAATAGTGCTAATTCTGTCCAGCAAATGAAAATAATTCTATCCATACCAAGAAATGTATGTCAATTGGTTAGACAAAAATACAGTGTATTTCTTGGATTGCTCTAAAAATAATATCAACCTCAGTGACGACAACCAAAGGACCTCAAGGGACAAACTATTTCGGGTTTCGTTGGAACTCCATTTCGTGAATAAATTCAGGGAACTAGTCTGTTTTCATTTCAGTTTGTGTGTCTTATTCTGTACTTTCGTGGAATGTCATTTACCTTATCTCGGAACTGGTCTCTAATAATACAAATTTGATATTCATCACTGTAATGTGGCACAGTATAAAGTTTTCGTTTTCAGTGTTTAATGAGCAAAAATCTACTCAACATAACTTCACGAGACTTTTCGTAAGACCAACAAACTGTGGCGGAATATCTAGCTGGGCTATAGAATGTTAGTTATTGTAAACATTTGGCATGTTGATAGTTGTAGTGTAGCACCTGGGCGGAGCTGGGAGGAGTACATTAGGTTTGTTACTTCATCTTATTGCAAAACAGATACTTCAAAGGGCTGTGAAAGGGCTGTAAAATGGCTAAAGATTAAAGGACGTTAAGACATAAATTTTACGAAAGGGACACGAAACTATTGAAATTATTTCAATTGAAGTTGACATGATAAAATAATTATACAGGAACTTATCCAGAAATTTCCTTTCGCTCAGGTGTCTGTGCTTTGGGTAAATTACCGTTGGGTCAAAATGACATCTATGATTGAATATCAATAAAATCAATGAATCGGAACATCACACGAAACATAATACAAACACCTATGAACTAACATTGGCCTTTAATTTCTGGTTACAAATTTCAGCAGTTTGGTCTGATCCAGAGTCAACCTACGATAGGGACCAGTTTGTTTGTCAATGAACAAGTACTACATGTCAATTAAAACCACAGTATTGTGGTATGCATTGAGCTTATTAGAAGGAGACTACATGTATCTGTGATGCACACGGCCAAAATTGGCAGGAGAAAAATGTTATAATTTTTTTTTAGTTCATCCCAAACTCTCACCAGATGTCTCACAGAACAGCACCAGCCCGCACCATCCCCCCCCCCCTCCGACCCCCAAGCAAAAAAAAAAGGGTCATTGAGATTTTGCTAGTTCGTTGTTCTCAGTACGATGTACGATCTATCAACGAAGATTTGTTTTCTACGCGACTGTAATACGACAGCACTGTGATTTTAATTGAAATGTAAGGAAAATGTTATAACTATTCAATCCAATTTATGTGCCCTTTCTTATCCCTAACCCCGTTGCCTTAACTTCTGTTTTGCTAACATTTACGCCGATTTTAGCAAGTTTTTCTACGAGTTGAGTAATATTATATGAACCGACTTCATGAAAAGCTGTGTCTGGAATGAAACAAGTATCTCTTAAGCTTTCACCTCTCTCCATTGAAATCCCTTTTTGTTCTACAGTAAACTCGAGAAAAATTTTATCAACGTTTCAGCCACGAAAAGCTAAAGCAACGTTCTTGTTGAATACTTAGTTTGAAAACCGCGCGTGTCAAACCAAAACAGAAAGACGTTGAGGAATACGTTCAGAAACTGCACAGATTTAAAAGAGAAATACCTACGGTCAGGTTACGCTGGATTTAGAAAAAATTTACTTTTTTATTTGAAAGCCTGATTGTGCTCTTTGAGCAAAATTTCACCTACATATAAATTTTTTATTTTAATATGTAGCTTTACTGCTCTTGTGTCATGTTTTCAATGTAGTTGATTCATGACTTCAATTGGTTTGGAGCATATTTTTCCCAGGTCAACGTAAATATTCGCACCATTTACGAGCGAACAATGAGTAGGAAGCAGCAGAAAAGAGCCATTCTCGCCAAGGTTATCTAAGATACTTATAAAATACTTGTGACTGGCAGATAACTGTGTATAATGAGTATGACCTGAGTACTTGACTCCAATAGACGCTCCTTGTCATTGTTTAACTCTCGTCTAATCGCCGACTATGCGAACAAAACCCCCCGTCGCCACGACGTCTAAATCAACGTACTTTGGAATTTAACGCGCAATGACCAAGTCAACATTTAGCACTGATTGACAGCCATTGTTGACATACGAGTCAGAAATCCTGGGGTGTCAGTCTAAATATCCGCGTACTCTTTCGGCTCGGATGGAAGTTGGAGATGGCCCGAGATCCTCGAGTCCTGGCCCCAAGGTTATGTGTTTTTGCAACCAAAAGTTTACAAACACTAAGGTCCTATTATCCTCATTGAAAAATGAATCAGACCTTCAAAATTCAGTTTGCGGTGAATGTACATGGAATTGTAGGTGCTTCATATTTTAATAAAAACTACTTAAAATTGCTCATTTAAACTAATGATTCACGACTGGATCATTTTCGAGAACAATTAAATCTGTAATAACGTTTTCTTGGAGTTCTAATTGCCAAAGGAAATATTCTTGGTGTAAAAGCGAGAATTGTACAGAATTAATCTAGAAAAATGTTCGTGAATTAGGAACGAGATGATCTGCCCAAAACCTCTTATCCCAAATCCCATGAAATCTTCACGAAGAATCAGTAAGTTAGTAATTAACATTTAATTAACTTCGGGAGTGTTAAGAATTATACCCCTGGGATTACGATAAGTAGCTTTTGTGTCGTTCGAACAATAGACTAATCAGAAGTACTTAACACACCTGCGTGTACTGAGTATAGTACTTGTTGTACTTAACGACCAATCCGATTGCAATTTGAGTCGTGCCAAACGGAATGAGTGTAAATTGTTGCGGAAAATCTATTGTTTTCTTAACGTTCTGAAAGGAAAACACTTTCACACCTAAGCTGAAAAAAACATGTCACTTGGAAGTTTACGTTACTTGTAAGGACGTGCTTAAAACGGTTTCCCATGCTTAGGATTGGAATCACCATTGGATACTGGACCTATTAGGGTTGTTTGTTTTTGTTTGACCACCCCACGTGCATGGTTTATTTGTTTATCTATTTACGTCGTGCTGTTTTGTTTGTAATACTAACATTGCTAGGATAAGTTGAAAAACATTGGATAGATACTTCAGTTCTTAATGAGGGATCAGGATTATTTAGATAGCAATTATTGAAGATCAGTTATTCTAACGCTAAAATCAGATGGTATAATTAAGGTACAAACTGAGCTAAGAATGACAAAATTCTCCACCCATGCAAGCTGGGAATTTCGTTATTGACAAAAATGTGAACATAATTCCGAATATTCTCGGAAGGAACTTCTGTCTATTAGCGAATGGTATAATAATAGACACCCTTTTAACGATCCTTACATGATCACTACATTGGACGAAACAAAAATTTATCCCACGCAGAAGTTAACCAAAAATCTTCTTTCAAAATTATAAGACGTATTGAAGACAAGCATTTTTATTTTTGTCTGACACTTGTCCTTCCCCCAAGGCGATGATAGTACAATCAGTGGGTCTGACATTACGGTTCAAACAAGGTAAAAAGAGGTGGTGAAGGAGGGTGGTAAACACCCTTGGGTCGTATTCTCTACAACTAATGATAGTTTTTTCTTATCTATAAATGAATTGTAATCGAGTATATAATGTCTCCATTAGTTTGTCAGAACTACTTGCAGACAGTAAGTATTGAAGATATCAGTTAATACGAGAAACGTCGAGTGAAACGTTTTCATATCAATTACGGTACCGAACAGTACCAGACAATCATTGTTTTTGCAAAATAATGAATATTCTTTTTGATTTTCAAACACTTTCAAAGTGACACTAAGAAATTGTGTACATTGAACTATTTCTAACTCTTGTTTATTCATTTCAAGTTATTTTGATGAGGAATCTCATTCAGGTTTTGAAATTTATTTTCCTAACTTGGCCTAATGAAAATAATCCTGTTGACCATCTCATGCTCCTAGTTAACGGGAATGGACACACGTACATGTATCAAAATACCAAGGTTTCATTACTATATAAAGTGAGGTCATGTGACCAAGGTATTTATAAAAATAAATGATCGTCATCTTTCATTAAAATTCTCCCATGGACATATGCTCATGCAAAAAGGTGTGTCGGGAATAAAGCTTCTATATTAGGTGCAACCTATTTGTTTACCCTAGGGAGGTACTGTCTATACTTGTGAATTTAAAAAAGGTAATTGATAGAAATAGCGAGTACCTGTGGTGAGACTATTGCCTTTTACAGTAAATAGTGCCTGCAGTTGTACGACATGCCATCAATTTTGATTGCAGAAAAAAAATGAGAAGAGAGAAAATGCTGTGTGCCTCCCCAAAAAATTTAATCTGAGTAATTTCCATGTACTGTAATCGACTGTACGGAGATGCGGATGCGAAGAATGAATTTTTGCAGATGATATGTATCATTTTTACTTTGGTACTTGCATATTGCCGTTGGCAATGGTTGTATAGACAGTGGATTCTGACATGGAGCACAGAAAGAGGTGAGGGTAAAGGAAAGGAGGGGTAAATACTTGTAAATATCCCCGAGGCACACTCTGCTAGAAGTTTGTGTAAAGATTATCATGTAAACCGGAGTCATGTGTACATTATGTAACCTTTGTAGGTATCAAAAAATATTATATTTATCTAAACATGTGGATACCTTTATGAATATTTTTTGTTGCGTTTGTTTCTTCGTCAAGGAATCAACTTTCAAACTTTGAGAAGGTGGAAAATGGAATAAAATGAGTTGAATTGTGGAAAATGTCGTGAGTTGTTGTGAGGTGAAGATTTTGAGGAATGTTAAAAAAAACTTTTGCACATGAATTTGACACCTTCTGGCTTTCTACGAAGCCAAAAAAATTAAATGGAGTAAAAACCGAAGTCTTACGCGAAAAAACAAAGAGTTTTCGTTGTCTTGATTCTGGTAAAGTTTAGCTGGTGATCAGATTTCCAAACACATCTATCAAAACACAAATTTCTGCATACAATCAAAATACATACTTTACCGACGAATTTAGACCATCCTTTTTTCAAGATGGGATTTTTGTAACAAAGACTCTTATTATGAGTAAAATAACATGACAGTCTCAAGAGGGAAAGTAAATATTAAGATTATATGACATGCTTAGCATACACATGCTAAATCCTAAATTCATATGTAAATAATAGAAAAAGATGAAAAGCTCATTTGCGTTGGGGAATTCGTCTGATATCTTGTGATACAATCCGAAAAGTACAACAGAATACACAAATTTAGTTGGAGAAATCGGTTACTCAAAACCTTGTTCTATTCACACATATTTTTCCAAGAAACGATAAATTCCTAAGCTAAAATCATTCGTTGCTTCTCTTTTTTAAACAAGCTGCTCACGGACACCCATACACTTCGAAAGAGGTTATCGATATCATTTCTTTTGAGGCAATTATAGACCGACATTGAAATCTTTTCATGAACCTAGTCTGAAATCAGATGTGATTGACAGATTTTGGCTGGCAACTACCAGAGAATTGGAGTTTTCCCAAAATGACTTTCACTAAATTCAATGACTTGTGACCCAGTCCATAAGTGGTATGGTTACCAGCAATACCCCATGTCTGCTATTAGTTATATTCTTTGATGAAGTAGTAAAAGTAAAATTTCGATTAATACCTCTGGATATGTATCTATTCTGTGTGGTGAGTGGTGATAGATACTTACACAGAGGTAGTAACGAGAATGTACTTCCTCTTATTATCATTAGGAATGTAACTGTCGATTCAAGTTTATTCTACCATTTTCATTTCACCGTACGATGACTGTACTGGTGGGACATCTTGTGGATGCACTTCACCCGGCAGTGCATGTTGAAATCAATACACGTCACCACGGACCAACCCTTTCACATCCTCTCATGGCAAATACAAAAAGTTTTATTTTTGTGTCAAATGTTGTCACACTTTGTGTCTGTTGACTCGTATTGACATCGGAGGTCATGACATTCTGTATTTGACTTCCTAAAATTTAATTTATGCCAACATGTTTTTAGTCTCAACTTTTTCATCTGTGCATGTGAATATATCTTACTTTTGCAATCTACAGATGAATGAATCCACAAAAATGTGTAAGATTTCTGTCATGCTGATGAAAAATATTCAACTTTATATTTCAAAAATAGAAATACATTACACATATCAAATATACTACCCCTTTCTATGAAATGAAGTAATAAATAACTATTAAACCCTTCGTACATCAGCCATAGATTTTCACTGAAACCAATGTGACTGTGTGTGTAAAATTACACATATTGCTCTGAGTCCATTCTGACCGTGACCAACAAAAGTCAACCCATTAACAAAAGTTGTTCATGGTAGTAGGGACCAGTGCCTTGCTCTATCTAGGGTCACTTTGCATGATCATGGTAAACTATTTATAGAACACAATATTTTAGGTAGACTTCAACAA
>JBCAUG010715470.1:0-12937 GCA_038406175.1 Haplosyllis leylae | reverse complement strand
AGACGTAAGACATACCTCAGAGAGATCTGCGGTACAGAGAGTCTATAGGTTCGTTCATTGCGTTACATAGTCTCAGCTGTACCTGAGACCAACCGTGAGCTCACCGCGACGCGTTACACCTAAAAGACCTCGCACTTAAGGTTACTTTCATTGCCATTTCGGTACAAAATCAACAACTTCTGTTTTACTTACTTATCTCAGGAGACGAAATTACTGCTGGAAGCGGTTGCACTCTTTCACTGTCACAACAAATCTACTCGAATTTACAATCAGTGACCGACACTGCTCCGTCTTCTGAGTAATTCATTTTAATACAGGGACAATGCTACATTTAATCGCCACGGACCAGGAGCGACCTTTGTCCACAAGATCAAAAGCTTCTCTAACATTTGGGATCTCTCTGAGACTGGGCCCACGGCAATTCTAGATGGACACTTCATCTCCTTTGATGGAATCCCCGATTCCTTTTGGCTGCGAAATTGAGGGAACGGATAGAGAATTATTTCTATTCTTCTTTCATCGTCCATGCTGACGCTGAACTACTCAGATAATTGATGGAACTTATGATATTGTCCCGCTGATGATGCCTTTTAGTTTCCTTGTTGAGTTGAGCGATAGAAAGTTATTAATGTGCAGAGGGAACAAGTACCAATAGAAATGAAATTCAGAAAAGGGACGAAAACAATTTCAAATTGTATGCCTCAAAGGCGTAAAAATTAATCAAGGCAGAATGGGCCTTTGGGCAATTTCTTTTTATCTTGAAATCAAATTTTGTTATCCAGCTGTATTTCATTGCTTCCTCCTCAATGTCTTTTATCATTCCTAATTTGGCAATGATATCCACAAAACTTTAATTTGTCGTAGCTCATAAACCTCATTAAATTTCTGCCATTGGGTTGTTTTGATTCGTACAGTTATCTATACGATCCCGTTTCACCCCCTGAGCAAAAAAGATCACTTTCACCGAAATAAGAACAACTTGGTTTCGTCCTTTCAATATCACAGTGAAAAACAGTTCAGAGTTCAGATGCTGTAGAAATGGATGTTAGGATGTTTGTGGATATAATATCTGGAATACAATTTTTGCATGTCCTTGATTGATGACATGTTTATATTTACAGCTCTGTGCACCTGTGCACGACCATTGTCTTAATGTACAGGATCCCATTTCACCCCCATGTATCTCAATAACCGAAATCCTAAAAATGTTTCTATTTATCAAAAGGTACATGACAGCACTATCAACAGACCATCAGAATGACATGTTGCATTAAGAAGCCAATTTCAGCGAGACTCTTGGATTGTACTTATTATTCCTGTATTTTGCCCGGAGGACAAGAACAATCTTCTTCTATGTGCGTGCAATCCAATTTTAAACGAATCCATTTCTGTGTTCCCTCGTTATTTCCTTGTTATTTATCTATATCCTTTCCCCCAAAGAGAAGTTTCTCTTATCAACATCATTACAATTCACCAGAAAATCTTGTAAAACGCAAAGTAATCGAGATGGTGTCACTGCATTCGGAAGATACAAGGGTAACGGAAAATTTTTTAATCTGCTTGTCCATCAAAATTACCTTCAACGAAGGACACAGAAGAATATTCACTTTTCTGTTCATATATTCAAATGTGTCTGTGTCTGTGCACTGTGAATTTTCTCTGGTGGAAAATGTTTGTGCCATTGTAGGTCAATGGTAAAATTACCACATAGATGTCTTACAAGTTCTCAGGAGAAATAAAACACACTTGATGTAATAATAAGGTAAGCGCAATTTCTTTTGACAGTCTTAGAATCTCCTGCAATTCTTTAAATTGGAATAATTTTTCAAAAGTTGAAGATAGATGTGACGTACATCAACATCAGGAAGTAAAATACTGACTGTTCAGTGAGGCACTACGAATTGAATTGAGTCGGGAAACTGTCAGAACAAAGAACACAATAGTCCACATGAAACACAAATGGGGATAAAGGTCATTCAGCCTCTTGGCAAGTAATTAATATAATGCTGTACAAATAGCCAGAACAATGCATTTAATATGATTGACTTTCCTGATATTACTACGGAGAATATAAATCAATTAATTTTATTATCTTCTGTATGAGATTGTTGTGGTGGTAATTAAATACGGGAGGAGTATTTACTCCGATGATGTGAGCCTTCAAAAGCTTGGAACTTTCAAAAGAAGCAACGTTAAGTTATTAAGTGTGCTTACAGGAGATGAAGAAAAACAGATGAAGTAATCAGAAAAATCCTCAGAATCATGTTAAATTGCGCAGCAGTTTCAAAACTATGCTCACGCAACCAGTGTATTCAATCTTGAAACTAAGGAACTTTTTCTTGAAAAAACGTTCACATGCAAATTCTAGCGAGGAAAGTGCATGTCAAAAATTTTAATGTCAAAGTGCACGCTTTGGAAATTGTAAGACTTTCTTTCTAAGCAAAAATCTTCCAAAAGCTGCCCTGGAAACATATTTAGTGTCGAACACAAAAAGGCATGCACCGATGTAACATTCTCATTTACATTATATTCCACAACCCTACCCATCACTAATTGGCCCCATTCCAGTGCACACCCCTGGGTTGCGCAGTACATGAGAAAAAGATGTACCGTGCAACCCACGGGCGCACACCAAAGGGTATTCTGTTTTGGTTCACTGGAAAATGGTGGCGCATCGCAATATTACACCGTCTTTACCAGCGCAGATTTAACACTATTGAAATGGTTGACACAGATTGTGACATGAATGATAAGGGATCACTACGACTCTTACAGCTTACACAAATGGTCACATTAATCATAAACCAACATCGGAGATAATTAATGACACATGAAATTGATAAGAACCAAGTGAAGCCTGAAAAAAAGTAAGTGAACTGCTTTAAATAGTCACGAGTTCCCTCTCACAAGATTGATGTCTTCCCCTTTACTTACCCACCAATGGAGCCTTGATGAGAGCCATTCTTGATTGCGGTCCTTGATGAGGTCGATCCCTGAAAGTCCGACTTCTTGGGGGAAGTTCCCAAGATAAAATTGAAAAAATTCTGAAAATTCCCTGAAAGATCACACACCCCTTTCCCAACGCCCTCTCGTATTCTGGAAGTGTTCATGGCCACTACGCACTAGTAGATAGCTAGAAGCCATTTTACAAATTATTTTTACTTACCATTAAACAGCTTTCCCTCTACTTACGATATATATTTAATTGATTAGTGCAAAAATTCGATGATTTCCGGGATTTCTTACGTAATAGATACAAAGAAAAGGTGAAAGCTACCCTGGTGATACGGAAATTCTTTGTATTCAATACGGCGGTACCCGCCCACGATTATCAATATGTTATGTCATGAAACCAGATTATATAGTGGCGGTGTCGTCGTTACAATCAATAACACAATGTCTTTTGATGGCGACATTCTATCTGAAGAAAATTCAAATATACAATACTTGGTACAACAAGGGTGATTGGCTAACTAAGCGGCCATATTTGGCGATGATTGCTAGTAATGATTTCAAGCCGTAAATCTTCGAGTGTTATGTTCTCTTCATCAACCACTCAAAGTACACATGTCCAAACAGAAAATGCATTATTTGATGACTCTGATGACAGTGTTCCTGTAATCTGTAAGAGTCTCAGCTTACATTATCTTGCTGCCTGGAACTTTATCAGATTAGTCAGTAATTAGTATTTGTGTGCACCTGAGCATCAAACGTTCAAGTGCTACAAACAGATAATTATCCGAAATGTTTATGATACATCTACTGAGGAGAACAACTATGGTATTCTTTTATTTTATTTCAGAAATAGAGCCAAGATACATTCTTTTCTCCATAACATAAATCATTTGTGTATTGGTTACACAGGCGAATCATTTTCAGAAGGATACCACTTCGTGTCCAGAAAAGGGAAATAGTTAAGAATTTGTCATATTGATTTCAAATTTGTGGATTTTTTTCAGGAGCAGAAGGTTTATGTCATTTGTAGTCCAAGAAAACATAAAACTCCATGCAGCTATCTTTGACAGGCACTTCCTTTATGGCCTGTCTTACAGGATCGTGGGGAGTTGCATGGTCCTCCTGGATCCACCACAGCTAAATCAACGTTAAAACTGGTGTCACCTACTCTTGGTTGCAAAATGAAACTGGTACACCCTGATACATGAATACCCTATTATGACTAATTCTTTTCATAATGAGTGTCCACGAAAAAAGTATTTTAGTCGTTCTTTGGACTCCAGATTCTGACTAAACTAGAAAATGTTCTCATACAGAACCATTGTAAAATGGAATGTTTATAATTGGACATTCTTCCGGCAGGGTGATAAGGGATGTAATACAAAGTAACAGGCAATGTCAGAAAGTGACTAGATTTCTCTTACATCTTATTTCTCTTGCTCAGGCTGCTCAAAGGAACCCGTGCGAATGAGGAACGATCTTGACAGACAAATCACAATCTGGACGGACAAGCGGATAGAGATCGGAGAAACAGCAATCAGACTGTGAGCTTAGTGACCCGCGCTATCAAGCATCAATCAACACTGATTGGAGCCTCAATCAGAACCAATTAGTTGAGTACAACAACCTGGTGAACTAATCATTGCACTGATTGAGTCTGACAATGATACAACTCGATTGATTAGACTGAATAAACAGTTTCATTGATACAAATGTGTATTGTGGATTGATTTGGATAGTAGCGCCTGATGAGAATCGCTTAATAAACTACCGTGGAGACTGACAAAACGATGCTGCCACAGTTTTCCTGCAAATTCTAGATACTCAAATAAATGTTTAATAAATGTTCAAAACTTTACTCAAGCTTTCTCAATTTGTCTAATTTATCAAAAGAATCTGCCAGATTCAAAACTTTTATGGGGTTGGAAACGACGGTCTCTTGATTACAGAGCCACTGCTCTAACCATTACACTGAGTAGTAACTTAGTGGTGAGATAATAAAATACTTTAAATGTCCTTTTGGTATTGCCTAACTGGTTCTTACTTAAGTAAGCTAATTCACCGAATTGGACAAAGAGCCCGTCAAGCACTGACGCCTCTCCTGTCCTTTCAAGAACAAACTTTAAATTGATGAAACAGCATGGCAAAGTTCTCCGGAAGTTTTTGATTCGTGGTTGGCATTCAGCGCTGGTATGCAGGCAACCCGGGTTCAATACCCAGGGTGGGTGGGGATAATGGGCAGTGTCTCCATAAAACATCGCCTCACCTGACCAAAGGTGTAAAAACTGGTACCAATGCTATGTGGGAGGACAGGATGGCACAAACTGTTTGCAGGATGTTCAAGCAACACCTGATATTGTCACCATCAGGTAGTAGCCTGCTTGACCATTAAAGTCACACCAAGGTTGGGTGAATGGCAAGTAGATTCCTGGCTGGGAAGTTAAGTTGTTTGTAAACTGCAACTGATATTGTGTACAGTGATACTCGCGGTATATCAAATAATTGAATATTAACTTTAAGTTTTTTATTCAGTTGGAGCAAGTAGTGTAAGATTCACATGCAACAAACAAGTAATGCTAACGCCCTTTATCTTCCAAAAACAATGGTAATCTTTTTATATTCACCAAACCTGTGAGACGTAGATTCATGTTGAGTCGAATCAGTGACAAAGGACGGAGAGCTGGGTGCATTTTTGAAGGTCGTGTATTCCACAATTGACCTTCTACAGAATTACATAACTTCAAATGGTGTACGAGTACGAACCAGCAGAGAGGACCCTACTCTTTGTCATGTCACTATCAGTTACCATTCAAATACGACATATCGTATCCACCTGGCATTTCCGTTTGATGTTTCATCGACAATGGAAGACATGGCTCATTGTCTGGACAGATCGCTCCTTGTGGAGTAATTTACGCACTGCAAATGTTCCTTGTACAGGACGTATAAATTATATATGATCATTTTCTATCATATGTATTACACATTCCAGTGATATATGGATTATCTATTGCTTAATGTTACAAAAAAATCCATGCAGCTCACTGCAGTTGTAAAACATCATGCGCACAACAGTGTTTACGCATTTGACCGACATTTATGGGGAATACAAATTAATACAAAGGGAAAAAAGACACGCGATTCCATTGAATGATGATATCAATTCATAGATCGTTGTTTCGTTTCCATTATTCCATTAGATACGTTAATGGTATCGCCAAGATATCTCGTTACACATTATCTCTAAACAGAGCTGGATTCTATAATGTGGTCTATTTAGTTTCGTCTAAGTTTACAAAAATGTGGACTTTTAGTTGAATTAGCTACACATTTAATATGCTCCCATGACTCAGAAGTTAAAAACACTTGGCTGTAACACTACCGCCTTCACCCGAATTCTGCTTAATTTAAAAAGTATGCAGGGTATGGAATCCACTGCCATGCTGACCACGAAGTCGCACATCTTATGAACCCGACATGCACAGGTGATAAAAAGTGCAAGTCATGGGTCTCGCCTTGCGTAGAAAGCCAATAAGACAAGATAAAAACAGGGTATGAGTAGCCCCACGAAAAGGACTTTAGTCCTTCAAATATTTTCAAAACAAAATTCAAATTTTGTAGTACAATGTTTTTTTTTTCTAAAAGAGAAATTAATTGGTAAATTTCACCTGAAAACGAGTGAAAAATAATTCTACTCACTATTTTGTTTCACTGTGTGTGAAGTTCTGCAATAGGTTCAGTTGTCCAGTAGCATTATCCACTATCCGAATATAAAATCACTGAAAACAGAAGGACAAGAAACAGTCAAACACTTTTAACGATCTTCTTTATCCCAATGAGTGATATCGAATAAACTCTAATGATTTGGTTTTATGGATGTAGTGTATCCAGAAGAGTCCAGATTACTGATCCAGTTGAGCAGCTTCTCGTATTGATGTAGAGCTCAAGTATAATGCGGAAGCTGCTAAAGTCTGTGACTCTGAATACGATGAATGGAGAAGACGAAGAAAACTGTCTCAATTTTTAGACGTTAAAATGACGAAATTTGAGAGAATTTTAAGACCAAATCTTTTTTATAAAGTCCAGTTTCCAGTAAAGGGAAATTATCACAACTTTGATATTTCAATGACTTTAGGTGTGTGTTGATTTCTAAAGTTTGTATTCTTGGGTAAAACTCATAATATCTCATATCTATAGATCCTTACAATATCACAGAAAATCTCAATATCACAGAAAATCAATCACAGGCATTTTCAGACAGTAAAGGCAATCGATTCGAGTGAAAAGCCTTGATTTTATTTCCTACACTTTTTATAATTCCAACAAAGTCTTTGCAGACGAAAATTAAAACACAATTCGGTTTGGCATCAATCCCTTTGTGTTTTTATTTACCTAAGATCAAACAGCAATTTGCTTTGATGAAGTCAAACTACTTTTTGTGAGATTGAAATTTACTGATGAAAAGCACGAGAGTCGAGTTGACTCTGACTCTTGCTGACGAGGTTGTCAATAGAAGTCAATTTCATATAGAGTCGCCTAGTCTGGAGCTCCTAATGTAATTTCCCCATAAGCTGCAAATTGATGTTGAGATTGTAATGTTCACGTCCTCACTGTAAGCGGACTTTGACTCCGAACACTCCAGATGGATATTCTGTTCGTCCTTGAGGGACGCTAGATTACAACCGGGGGAAAAGTCAGAAGTTTCAGCGTCTTTGTTTCTTTTCATGACGGGATTTCTAAAAGATCACACTGCAAAATAGATACAACTGACAAATAATTCAACATCAAACAGAAGAAAACTTTTCAATTCAAGCAAAGCAAGTCAAGAGAATCTGGTAAAAGTCTCCCAAAGAGGAATCACCTACATCTGAAGCATATTCCTGTCAACCTATTGGATTCACTCACTTCCGGTCAGAATTCTAACGACCGAAAACGTTACCACGAACAACACGAAACTTTCAGAACTTGTGAACCATTTTCAAATCAGAGAATTCGGCAGATGAAATGTGGAAGAGATGACACCTTCCTCAATTAAAACACCTCTCTGTCAATATTTTAATAGTTAAAGTTGGGGTAAAAGACAAACACCGACCAGAGCTGTTTCTCTCCATATTCCACATAATAGGCTTTTCATATCATTGAGTGTTTCTGCGTGTCTGTCGCATTGAAGGGAAACAATAAAACAGTGTAAGCGCCATCCATATCAACTTACTAGTTGTCGAAGATGTAGATTCTACAGCTTCTTATTGATCATAGAACAGACGAGTGACAAGGAAAGCTTTTAACCCATTTATAAAACATAATGCAAGCTTGTTTGAACAGGGACAGTCTTGATGAATTGAACAGGGGAATGGTTTGTTTGTTTGTTGTGTCACCTACCAAAAGAAAGGCGTAGAACCTAACACGGCAATTGAGTTTTTCCTATTTGGATATTTTCACTGAATTCGCTAAATTCACTGAATTCTACAAAGCTAAAATTAGATAAAATACAGCTGGAATTGAATCTTTTGATAAAAGTACTTTTTTCAGTGGCAAATTACAAAGACCTCCGTGCTCTGAAACAAAGAACTCTCTTGATGGTAATTATTGAGGATATTTCTTTTCACTGAATCAGTGAATTCACTGAAATTTCAAATACGAAAAACTGGATTAAGCGAGAAAAGATTAATCGAAAAGACAAATTGAAGAAACTTAGATCATTGACTGCTTAAAGGGGCCACAGGGCCACCCGCCTAGTGCAACATAATAGTTTGGCGCTAGGGTTGGCGCCCCGTCTTAAAAATCCTGGACCCGCCACTGCTGAGATGTTCCTTCCAAAGTAAAGAGACTGAGAGTAAACAAACTTGTGGCAATCCTTCACTATCCAAGGCATTCACTTGAAGTATAGTTAAATTTTCTTTTGCCTATAACACAGGGCTGTGATGAAATCAGCCGCGAGGATTTCGTTCGTCTGACTCGCTGAGATAAATTAACATGTAGATGGACTTCTTTAGTTCCTTGAATGTGAAACAAGATTGCCAATGATGAAATTAGATGTCGTCTTCAAACCAAGACAGAGTTGGAGCCATAGAAAGATACTGAACTCTGAAACACTACGTATTGACCAAATATAACATTTATTTCGACATTTGACAACCAGCAACCAGCAAGCGTTCCCCGTGTCCTTTTTGTGGGGCCACTGGTGACATTTGCCCTGGGTTTCAAAGCCAGTGTGGATCCCTTTTTGCATGCTTTCTCGCTTGTGTGGTCCTCAGATTCACCTCTAGTGTGACACCTGCTGCCTGTATAGAGGTCAGCATGGCAGCCAAGCCTTTTCGATCCATGTACCTGCAGATGTGTCTGCAAGCATTGGTGGAGGTTCGGGGCTCAAACCCACGACCGTCCGTGTGGCGAGCACAGCGCTGTATACTAATCAGTCACTTCGGCTCGGCTAACAAACGTTAGTTTCCTTGAAGTCAACAAGATGCCACACAGACAATAAATGTCCCATGCGGTATGATTGTAGCAAAATATTGTTGCTCAAAATTTGCACTGATAACAACTTTAAGTGTATTTTATACTTGTACATTTCTAGTTTTTACCCAGCAAAGAAAGTTACTTACACCTAATGACATCGATAAAAACCCATTAACTCGGGAGAAAAGGTCTCACTTAGCTATAAGAAGTGTAATGGAAAAGGTACGTAGTAATGAGTGGACCTTTGCCCTGCAGCACGAAAAATATATAGACATTCATACATATTAGTAAAAGGAGCAAAGAATTCAAGAAATCGGTAAACAACAAGTAGGAGGAACTTTCAGAGATTTCACGCGATTAATCTTTATGGATTGGATCAGAACGAAATCAATAATGGATGTTATTACTCTTGTCAAGTCCAACCAATTAATACAAACTCCAGATTTACTCTAACTGCTCAGAGTAATTAATTTCCATTTGAGCTCGCACGTCCATAATCAATACAAAGGGATGGAATCAATAGGTTATTGATGACTGCCGTAAATTGGGACAGTAAAACATTGGAACATCAATACGTGATTGAGTGTTGTTTGATGTCTGATGTGTTACACACTGTTGACTGTCATTTTACCCTTCGGTAAACGAAATATTGATTGGTTTACATCTTATGATTAAAACATAATATTAGCACAGACAGAGTTGGACAGTTTGACATACTTGCCTCCACAGAAAAGACTCATCTCTGAAGTTTGTTAGTTTACTTCGAAGACAATCTACAGAGAAGAAAAAGACACTTTTAGAGTATCTTTCAGCATAAAATCCCCCGGCTCCCAAAAAAAGACCCCCAGTTAGTGTAGGAACTATAAAATACAGAAATATATTTTCAAATACCGTGACCAACCTAAATTAACTTTCTAATCTTCATTGAAAGAGATAATATCACTCACATTTTGCTGCTAATTGTCTTACCATCCAAAACGTTGGAACAAAGCTGTTTTTCAAGCGGCCTCAGAAATTTTACCTTCAAGAACAATTACTGTACCGTCTTGCTGTTATCGTAATAAAATTTTACGCTATGTGATTTTACGACAGAGAGCATCTGCTTTCGTCGTAACACTGATACCAGGTATATTTTACCAAGATTTGTAACTTCATGCAACGTCTTAGGTAATACATCTCAATAAAAAGAATAATCTTCATTGATTTGCTGAATAAATGAAATGTTAAATATTTATCACATCCGACAGCCAAATCGTATTCCCTCTGGTCATGCAGGGGTGGTCAGCCCGACTTCAACGAATTACCAGCTCACTCTCTGATATTATCTACGTAGTTTGTCACGATTTAATAGATGAAATGAGATTCACTCAAACAATTAAGGAAATTAGTGCTTTTAGATGAATGAGGATTCTTTATGTTGATATTTTGCACAAAAATTTACACTGTACAATTATCGCAAACATATTACAATATATTACCCGATTTAAATGATTTTGGTCAGTGACTCAGAAGGGCCGGCTTATCGATTAAATTTCTATTTTCAGCCTGACTTTTTTCGGATTCTTGCAAATTTTTACAAACTGACAGGTTTTGTCTCCTCTACTGTTACAATTTATTGTCAACCAGATCCACACCGGTGGAGGACTCACTTCTTATTGTTACTGCTGGGGAACTCTTGTCTACCTTGAAATGCTGATTACTTCTTCTGGACAGGTTTCACCTTAAGATGGGACTTCTTATTGTGTATTTATTGGGACTTCTTGTTGTGTATTTGTTGGGACTCAGGTTCGTATCTTTGTTGATAGGTATGGTGCTCTGAAAGACTCAGACACTCAGAGACAATTTCAATCCAATTTTATTGCTTGATAAGAGTTAGTATTACATTGAACAGTCTGGCACCTCCAGGCTAACTTTCGAAAACAACCTTTAGAAAGATGAGAAACTAATTCTCATAACACACCACAGTTTTAAGGATTACAATGGCACAATGCTTGCACCAGAACCCATGGACAAAGTATGAAATATAATGTTTCTGCAATAGGATCTTCCCATACTCTCTAGGAATTGTTAATAAGTCCTGTGGCTTTGAGTTACAATGGGACCACAGTCCATGCTCTGGGTGAGATATTCTCTCCTTTAAGTGTTTCTTATTGGAGAACCAGAGTGCTGGACTAGTCCTTGTCCTTATCAGTCTGAGTCTCACCTCAAACCTGTTCATTGAACAGAATGTCCTCTAACCCACAGACACTTTCCCGGAGATGGTCACCCACTTAGGTCAGACAGCTTCCCCTGGCATCTAGGTAAAGAGTTCTGTAGTTAATAGTCTTTTCCAACCCACAGACAATATTGAAGATAGTTCTCCCTAGAATAGGTCAGTGTCTACTTCTATCATCTAGGTAAGGAAGTTCTGGTGGCAGGCTATACCTTAGTTAAGGGCTCACAATCCACCTCCTACATATTAAGTATCCTTTATGGCAGGCTATACCAGATTAACAGGGCATACTTCCATAAACTGGCAGGCCATTCCTGTTTCACAGGGCACACATCCAAAGTTCTCAATATAGAGTTCACTGCAAGTCCTTATGGCAGGCTATTCCTTGATTAGGTCACACATCCATAGGTTCTTCCAATGAAGAGCTTTGTCTTTGTCCAGAGACAAAACCTTATTATGGTCAGGTTTAACCAGATACTCAAAGTACCACAAGTGTTCACAGTCAGAGAGCTACATGTTAAGTTCTTAGCTACTTCTTCTCCACACTATACTTAATGTTGTGTAAAGGTGCAGCTTCACCTTATCTGATTATTATTTATAACCACTATTCATAACCACTCTTTCATGGTTTGATAGGCCTGTCAGCCCATTAAGACTGATCATATGTTATTGTTGAGGTTGTACGTAACTTGGGATTCTAACCCCTTTCAATACAAACACTATCCACAATCGCGAACATATGAGCAATATAGGATATTGTTTAAAATAGACAGGAAATAGATTTTGATTTGGCCTTGATATGACCTTGAACTTGATTTTGACCTTGAGATGACCGTTACTTGTGTGGGAACTTCAACTTAAAGTAACATCTCCCCATCAATTGATTTCTGTCTTGGAATGCTGTGTGTGTGAAAACACAGGAATTAAACCATGCGTAGATTCAATGATGAATATTGATTTTCCACTCAATAAATATGCAATGAAAATTATTCTGTTCCAAATGGAATAAAAGTATAGCTAGTGAATCAGATATCTTACAGCACTAGAGGATCCGGGGGGGGCCCGCCCCCCACCCCCAGACTTGGAAGCCCAAGTATACAGTTTAATAGCTAAACTATGAATTTTAGGGCCCTCAATTTATATTTTTCAAAAAAATTTCCAGCCTCACTTCCCTCGGCATGAATATTGCTTTCACATTCTCCTAGACTCACTTGACTCATCATTCCATCTACTTATTTGCTAACCTCTACATTATATTAACTCAAGCCATAACTTATCTTATCTGTAAAGATTGAAGTAAAGTATTTTTCATAC
>JBCAUG010715459.1:0-12938 GCA_038406175.1 Haplosyllis leylae | reverse complement strand
GGGGGTATCCCAGTCCCATGTTCTTTCCCTGGTCTCTGGTCCCATGTCCTTTTTGGGGTACCCTAGTCACTAGTACTTTCCCTGGTCCCAGGTCCTTTCCGGGTGGGGGTACCCCATCTTAGATGGGGTACCCTCCACCCCAGCCAAGACAGGACTGGGGTACCCTCAGCCAGGAAAGGACTGGGCTACCCCTAGTGAGGATAGGACTGGGGTACCCCCGGCCATGACAGGACTGGGGCACTCCCCTGGCCAGTAAAGGGCTGGGGTACCCCCCCCCCAGCCAGGACAGGATTGGGATAATCCCTGGCCAGGACAGGACTGGGGTACCCCCCCAGAACTTGGGTACCTGCCTCCAGTCAAGACAGGACTTGGGTACCCCCCCACCCTCCACCCAAGGACAGAACAGCTGAGCAAGCAGTTGCTTGGTGGGCGGTATGTCTCTTGCGTTCACGCAGGAGGACTTTCTTGTTCAAGGAAAAACTCACATGATTGGGTTACCTGTCAGCAGTTTCAGTGACCTAGAAAAATATCAAGTTGTGTAAGAATGACACAGAGGTGACTCATGGAACAAAAATCAGTGGAATAAAATGCAGAATAAAAATGCTGAACAAAAATGTGGAATAAAAATCAGCAGAACAAAAAGCAGAATAAAAAGTGGTGGGACCCTGAAGTGTAAGTGCAAAAAGGTCATGGTGGAATAAAAATTGGTAGGGGGCACCACAGTGCAAGTGCAAAAAGGTCTCAGCAGAATAAAAAGTGGAATAAAAATCAGCAGAATAAAAAGTGGTGGGGACCCTTAAGTGTAAGTACAAAAACATCATGGTGGAATAAAAATTGTTGGGGGGGGACACCACAGTGCAAATGCAAAAAGGTCACAGCAGAATAAAAAGCTGAATAAAAATCAGCAGAATAAAAAGTGGTGGGGACTCTGAAATGTAAGTGCAAAAAGGTTATAGTGGAATAAAAAATTCCACTGTGACCTTTTTGCACTCTTACACTTTGAGGGTCTCCACCACCTCATGTCAGGTCTGAGGTCTGAGAGTCCCCACTATTTTTTATTCCACTGGTTTTAATTCTGCTTTTTATTCCACTGTGACCTTTTTGCACTTACACTTTGAGGGTCCCCACCACCTCATGTTTGAGGTCTGAGGGTCCCCACCATTTTTTATTCTGCTGATTTTATTCTTCTGGTTTTTATTCCTCTCTGAACTTTTTGCACTTGCACTGTGGTGCCCCCCACCAATTTTTATTCCACCATAACCTTTTTGCACTTACACTTCGGGGTCCTTACCACTTTTTATTCCACATTTTATTCTGCTGTGACCTTTCTGCACTTGTACTTGTGGTACCCTCACACCATTTGCTATTCCACTGTGACCTTTTTGCATTTACACTTGAAGGTCCCCATCACATTTTATTCTGCATTTTTATTCCATATTTTTATTCCAGATTTTTATTCCACTGTGACCTTTTTGCATTTACAACTGACTGGGGGGTCCCATCACCTAGCAACACCATATGTAATGCATAGTAACATTCCAAACCTCAATTCCAACCAATACCAATGGTCCCTTCCACCAGCCACAAAAATCCACTTTTTGGCACTAGTTTTTATCCTGCTTCCTGATTTTAACCAGTTAGGTAACTCTAGTGAGTCACCAACTATGCAAATTTGGGAAAGTAACTTGAAAAACCAACCACTAGAAATGTGCAAAAATCACAAAAGCACAATAGTTGCAGTCAGTGGGTTAAGGGATAAAAGGAGATCAAAAAAAATTTCATGAGTCATAAAGTGGATTGATGTATCAGAAAATGTTTTCTAAATAAACTAATATATTGTCAACATCAGTTTTTGGATTTATGTTCAAAAATACATTTGAGAGATCAGAAAATAGACTTTTAGACCTGTAAAAGCACATTTCTCAGATTAGTAATTGGATTGTCTTTTATTGTTAAGGGTGTACAAAAAACACATGCTGTCATGAAACTTCCATGTTTTCTGTTGCTGGACCACTGATGATTCTTTAGATCTGGACTTTTTTCCTCTGCCAACACCTTCATTTCATCCCAAGCAGTTTCTCTGAGGTGTCTAGTCTTAGGCTTACTCTATTAAAAACTTCTAAGCATTTGATATGTCCAACTGAAGTCCTTCTTCTCCTACTCCTCCTTCACTTCTGCATTATCCTCCTCATCTTATTGTTGTTTTGGTAGAAGCTCCATTTCATTAGGAGTAAACTTAGATTCTGTTATTTTATCTTCATTTGTTTTCCCTCATCACTACTGCTACCGACCTGATCATAAGCATGAGGGATTGGTGTAGTAGATCTAACATTTTAGGCACAGGTTGAGCTTTCATTTTGTCCTTTTGTATATTACCATTGATTTTAACTTTACCCGGATCTGCTATGATAATAAGGGCAGATATCAAGTCTGGCTTCTTAGCACCTTTAGCTCTCTCCCTTCCACTCATATTTATTTATTCCTTGTAAAATTGCACTGGTCTGATGTTTGAACTGCTTGACATGCCATTTTTACACATTTTCATTATGAATTGATGGTATCATAGAATGGACTTGCATTTCATAATTTGAATTTAAAACAATGTAGGACACTTTCTGGGATGAAACATGTTTAAACATGTAAACATGTAAAATGTTTACATCAATACCACACCTGAAAATAATGACACCATATGAACAAAATCCTCAAATTGTGTGAATGAGCCTTTAAGGTCTGCATACGTTTGGTTCAAGTATTATGATATTACGTGTTTAACATATTGACTATGGTTAGCTGATCACTGCTACACACAAAATAAAAAAGAAAGCCTTTCAGTTGAAGGCATACCACCTGCATAACACACAGACAAAAATTGATTTCTTTACCTAGATATTGAGTAATTTGATCCTAACTTTCAAATCATCTTGCTCTTCCAAGCAAGTTTTAGTGCAATACAAAGATATAGAAGTAAAGGTTAGGTAAATTTTTTTCTTTTGACATGACACAATGACCTTGATACTTGAACTTGACGTAGATATATGGTCAAGATGTAGCATTTGTAAAATAAAAACGAAGTGAATAATAGTGGTTGTAGAGTTATAGCCTAAAACACAGACCCGCAGACAGACAGGTAGAAAGACAGACAGACTAGAGTAAAGTTATTACCTGCCCGCATACGCAGTTGGTAATGAGAAGGACCAGTTTGGAATGTGCACAATAATGCCATTGACGGGGTGATGTTCTTGTATTGGCAATGGAATTACAAATGTTCAGCTATGAAAGACTATACTACCAAGTGATAAATTCTCATGTAAGAAATTTAAAAATCAGTGCAGATAATCAGCTTTTGAAAACGACATAACCTTTCAGTTTCTGCAGTTTGACCAATTGTATTCATGTTGGCATGCTGACCTAGGTGCCAGGCAAAAATTGCCCGTAGCAATAATATTCACCCTGAAGGAACATCACCAATGTCGGACTAAAAGGGCAATATCAGTAAATTCTGACCTATCAAAGTCAATGGGCGGATTTTTTCAGGGATATTTGCCTTGAAAAATCCACAAATATCACAGACATCTCAGCATCTGCTTTAAAAATTATTACATGAGTTGACTTAGCTCATATCACCAATATACAATTTTTATTGCAAGAATTAGTTTTGTAAGGTCCCCAGTGGAGGCTGCACCATTAAAAACTGAAATTCCCACAATCTTACATGGCAAGCAAACAGTCAAAAATTACCATATTTTTCCACCCCTTCAGGGTGATATTGTTTAATTTATAGCAAATACATTGATTTTAAAGTTGAAATAGCATAAAAAGATAATTTTACTCATATCCTAGATCCATAAATGGTACAATTTGTTTCAGGTACACAGTCTGCATATCAAATAGAATGCGACCTGTGGTAATGTGAATACCCAAGTCGGCAGACCCTGAGCTGGAAAGTGGAATTGATGAGTGTGCTCCAATTTCAGAAAAATCTTTTGAATGTTTTTTGTACCGCTTTGTGCAGATTTTCTCTCTTGATTGTGTGGAGGGACTGTCAGAATGAGTCAAAGATCCCCAGAGTGCATCCTACCGAACACCAGACTTATTACTCAAAACTGGATGAAGAACTGTTATGTGGTCAGATGCATGTCCACACGGACAGGCAAAATTCGTACTCCATTGATGTTCCATTTATAGTGGCATACCATAGTAACTATGGTATGTGTACTCATCAGACCTTGTCTGAACATCCTTGACATTGCTACGGAGCTGTTTATGAATGTGCTTTATCAATCTAATATGTTATATAATGTATTTGTTCTAATATTTAATTATAATGTTGCAAAATTGTAATATACATGTTTATTTGTAAATCAAGTCAGTCTGACAAAAGGGCTGCTTGATGCATACTTGGAGACTACTGTGTGAAACCAGTACAGATATGTTTGACAGATCCAATGCTACAAATAGATTCTATTGCACAATACCCTCCAATATTACATAACCAGTACATAACCTTTTGTTATGAAAAGTAGTCAAATAGTGTACATTCAACAATACATAAGCTAAACCCCAACAATTTTTTTTCTAAATTATTGCATAACTGGGTGCAACCTGGCTAGCCCTATATAAGGCAAACAATTCTAAGCCCCCACATCATTCATACCTTGGATGTCACTGGAGACACTTCAACCACTACTACAAGTAAAGCATTGGACAGGATATCATAAAAGTACAAAGGTACACTTTAGTTCCTTGATGCTTAGCATTTGTATGGAATAAAAGTGTTATAAATACTTGAAATATTCTGACTTAGTTATTTGTCTGAGTATTGCACTTCTGCATCAGGATTCAGTGTTCACTTAAGAGGTGCAGGATTTACAGATTCCGACATTCTGGATTCAACACGCTAGAACTCTAGTCTGGAAGCTACTTACTTACTCGATGAGTAGTTCCTAATTACGCAACAGAACCACAGCAGCTCACTGACATTAGGATTACATGTTCTCAATGAACAGTCGGCCGTATTGTGTTTCATTTAGTCGTTTCCAATGAGCACTGCAAAATCATTTATCAAACTGATGTAAAGCATCCAAAGATCGACAAACCATTTGGAGTCAAATTACCTGACGCAAGAAATTATTATTAATGTGACAGCAAGTCACCAGAGAACATATTGTAACCATCCCTGGGAATTGTGCTCTCCTGAAGAGAGACAGTAAAACACCCTGAGTAAAGTTCAGAAATATATGTTGTTTTTTTTTTTGGACATCTGAAAATACATTTTGCATTTTACAATGGTTGTCTATGAGAAAACAGTTTTTGGAGCATGAATTATTAAAGAATACATTTCCGACCTACATTGGAATTTTTCCAGCATAGATCTACCTAAGGATGGATCTGATATTCGCAGATTTTCCAACAGGAAGCGGGTCTTTAGCATGTGCAGTGTTGGAAATCACTAGATATCTCAGGCATCCGTGAGTCAACTGGAAAAATTGTTTGGTTTGGATTGTAGTTTGGATATTTCAATATATTTTATTCCTTGTGGTATTTACTGAAGGATTTACTAATGTTCCTAAACTATGTATTTCCAAATTGTTAGGATCACAAGTAAAATTCACTTCACAATTTATTTAATTAACCAGTGTTTGTCCGTTTTAAATATTTTAGCTTGAAATTGTGGTTAATTTGCGAACATTTCACTTAGTTATTTTATTACACTGTTCTAGAAATAGAAACAAACTATTATAGAATCAGTCAAAGACATAGATCTAGCAGGCATGATAAGAATCCAAAATTAAACACACATTACACAAATTAGTCTGAAACAGCAAGGAAAAAGTTCAAATGACTCACAAAAGAAACCGTGAATATTTTTTTTTCAAAAACACTCAAAATCATTCGGAAACCGAATAACCGCCGTTTCTGGTGTCACTCATGTATTTTATTGACAATTTTAGGCATTGTCCTCCTCTATTGATATTAAAATCGTAATAAATGCCTTTTGAATCTTCGGGAGTAAACAGAAATGGTTTAAATTACCGTCAATATTTCGGAGGTTTTCTGTGTAAAGGAATTCGAGTCTACACTCCATTGATTCAAAATTCTGAAAGGCAATGCATTAATAATGATTTTGTCATTGGCAAAAGATATTTAAATTCAATGAGCTACTGCTCAAGTTTCCTTAATAATTCTTTGGATAGGGCTTGGTCTACAAATTAGGACCTTTTGTCCAATTGTCATGAAATCGGGAGGGTGTCGCAGGGTCATATTCAGTATGGGATGCGGACCCTAGTGCCTGGCAAAAGTCTTGTGACCTCATGACCAATAATAGAATATCAATAGGAATAATGGCACCGTGAGTTTTTTTTCACTTTTTTAGGTTTAATACAAATCTACTAGCTAATAATTGGCAATTAAAAAATTTAGACATATTGTTGCACCCATAACACCCTGCAGGAACTTCAGTAAATTCTGCCATTTGCAAGGACATCAGTAAATTCTGTCTCAATGTAAGTGAATGGGAGGGCTGGTTTTCATGTTCAATTTCAGTGGAATATCCACAAATATCAAAGTCATCTGAAATTTATCTCTTATTTGGCCAACCTAGCTCGGATGTCCAATTTGTTACCTTTAATTATATATGGATATTGAAAGGTAATATTGGCAAGAATCATAGAAATCTTTCAATTTTCAGAACCATGTGTTTTTTCGAGATCAGTAAATTTTGACTAATGGCCACAAATCAGTTCAAGCCAGTTTCAGCCAGTTTATGTAGTCAATAAATTCTGCTTAACTGTCCACACCATTATAATTTCCATTGGGACTCAATAAATTCTGACAAGGTAAGTAAGCTAGATCAGTAAATTCTGCTGAATGCAGAAAAACGTAGGTAGGCAGAATTTGGAGTCAGAATTTATTGATCCTCTGAGTATTTCCTTCATAATTAGACCATTTATAAATTGAAATTTTGAGATATGGCCACATAGCTTGGATCTACTCACTAATGCATGCAATTTTATGCAGGAATTAGCAGGATTCAATTACTAGTTAATTCTGCATGTGTTGAAATATAATTGTTGCCAATGTTATCTTTCAATGTGTCCATGAAATTATAACCAACTAATTGGACATCAAAGCAACACTGGCTAAATAAGAGATAAATTTCAGAAGTTATATGAAAACCAGCCCTCCCATTCATTTACATTGGAGCAAAATTTACAGATCTCCCCACAAATGGCAGAATTCATTGAACTTCCAGCAGGGTGAAACAGGAATGCTGTGCAAGTTAATAAATCTTATTGTCTGGTTCGTACCAACAGCAAAGAGTTTTAGAATTGCTGAATTGTACATCTTTTAACCAAGTTTACAGAGGGGTCGGAAACGACAAATAATACGCGTCATGTTTACGCATGCAAGTGAGAAACCATTTTTCGCGGCCAAGAAAACGACATTGTTAACAATGATAGTTAATACCGACAGGCACCTGGTAAATTACATTCGAAACCCTGTTTGTAATTAAAACCTTTTTAAATAACCGCATGTTTTAAAAATAAATTCTGCACAATCACAATTTGCGAAAGAGGAATATAAATGTTGTTTGGAAGGAAGTAACAGAGCGCATGGGATCTTTACGCTCTAACGATTTATTTGGTATGAATGCAACGACCTTCAAGATGGGGAATTTCCCTTAGTTATGTGTAAAAATATAACCAGGCACGTCTCACAATACTTCTATTGTCGAGAACATAAACTTGAAAATAAAACATGACTTTGCAAAACTATAATTTAACCGGAATTTCTCTGGCAATGCATTTGGTTTCAAATTGTTGACATTTTCTATCTAGTATGCTGATTTCTCATTTTGGCTTTTTCTTCAAGATCGTTTGCTCTAATTAGGCGAATTTGACCAAAAAGTCTGTCAAAAAGTGTTTTTGAATCAGGATCTCTTGCTTAGTTCACAGCTACTCTGACCTCCACTTAAATATGCATATCAATATTTGAGCTGTACTAATTTGAAGTAGCTATTTCAGTAGATAAGGCTTTAAAATTCGTATGCGTTGTTGAGTTTTTACTGTTATCGTTCGTGCAAAAATCTGAATGCAAGCAGTTTTAATCCCTCTCACACCCTACAAAACTCTAAAGAATCCTGACAAAAACGAGGGTATCAAAAGATTCTGATTTGCTATAATGGTGGTCCATGTGGAAATCAATATTTTGAATTTTGAGTGATGGTGCAAAATTGTAGTCATTTGTCTTCAAAAGAATAACACTTTACAATGGGGAGATCTGATCTACTTTTAGTTTTACAGGATGCCTCAGATATTCACAGATTTTATAATAGGAAGTAAAAATTGACCATGTGGTTTTTGAAATTTCTGACTTTTTTGGGTGACATCCAGTTGGAAAATGCATGAATATCTGAGGCCTCCCTAGGTATTCTTTTGGAGATAAATGGCTTCAATTTTTCACCATCATTAAAAAAAATTCATTTCTTGTAGACCACAATTGCAAACTCAGTGCTGAATCTCTACAGCCCTCCTGGTGGTCATGTACTGATCACACTCTAATCATGTCACAGCCCTCCTCCCTGTCAGCTTCCTCCGTCATATGCACTCTCCATGGGCCAATCAGACCCCTCCACTTGATCCATGGCGATTTTGGACCATTTAGGGTAATGGTGTTTGTCAAGTATGAGTGATATTCCCAGTCACACCGATCAGTGAAGACCGCAATTCAGTGTCGTAACCCCGATACCTGTGGTTATCCCAAGTTGGGGGGTCAATGCCCTCAATCAAGCCTACAACCCTAAAGTATGTAGAACACTGTAACAGCCAGGTAGTCGTCCTGGGCTCTAAGTTAAATGTGTTTACCTCAGGCAGGGTCTATAAATCCAGGCATCTAACCGTGACACGAAACGTTCAGTAATGTGTTGACAAATGAAACGTTCAGTAATGTGTCGCATGACCCGTTGTAGTGACAGGATGATAAATTTCGTAGATGTATATTCCTACAGATCGAAATTTCTATCAGATCAGATGGCTCACGGTCTGGGGGAGGGGTGGTCGGCTCAGGTAGCTCATGGTCTGGCGGTGGGATCAGGTCATGTGGCTTTTGCATTGGTGGATCTAAGGGGTGCGCTAGGGACGTGCCCCCCCTCTCGGTCCAAATTCTTTTATTTTCATGCAGTTTTCGGGGAAAATTTGGCCAAATAATAGGTTGGCGCCCCCACCTTGGAGGTTGGCGACCCCTGTCTGGGAAATCCTGGATCCGCCACTGTAAAATTTGGTCTAGGGATTGGTCAATAATTCATCATCCAGGTGACCAACAGTTCATGTTGTAGGGAATCAACAGTTTATGGATCAACCCTTTCCTCATGAACAGACAAACGCCTGTGAAAACAATATCTTCACTCGTACCACGTACGTTGTCGGCAATGACACTGGGAGATAGTAGGGGAATCGGTGGGGACATTTTGTAAATGGAATGGCACTTTTTGTCAGATCACTTGTTTCATTGCTTGATATTACAAAACCTTCAAAAATCACCAAAGAAAAAATCGTTATGTACAACCATTAGCAACGTTTGCCGGAGATTAAGACTTCTCATGCCAGGCCAATTAATTGCCGGACACTTCAATTCTGTTGACTAAAACAACAACAATCCATCAGACACTGAAGCCTATTTAAGTAGTCAAACAAAAGCTAGGAATGATTTCTAGATTTTAAAATTGCAGCTGTTCTTCCTGTTTTCAAAGAATAACCAAAGACTAAATATGTATACGGCGGGAATCCAATAATTGGGGGGGGGGGGCAGGTTTGAACTTTTTACACCTGTTTTCTGTTGCCGAATCTGGAGAGGACAGGGACCAGGTCAAAAGAATATTTGCTGCAAAATTTTTATTTGAATAATACTCTTTTAACCTGTGTGTGCAGCAAGTTGCCTGACAGTGCAAATAGTAATTCCCCACGCATGGAGTCCCCATTCCAAATTATACATATTTTCCTGAATTGCTCGGATAATCCACGTATTGAATTTTTTCCGAATGGAATTCAAAAGAATCTACAGCTTCTGTGTCGAATACTGTTTTTAGCAATTTCTAAAGTGTATTTTAACCAAAAATAGTGTTCTACAAATTCTATAGATTCTGTAGGACACGATTTTTGGTAAAGTTCGCTTTAGAATACTATATTCAGTAATTCTGAAAATTACTTAGAGTAGTTTTCTATTTTATAGATTATAGATAAGCTAAGTGCGAAAGCAAACGGTTGCAATAACCATTCATGCGGCAAAGATCCAAGCTCTCCTGGGTTGCCGCTGTGTTCCAAAAAGATGTGTAACAATACAAGTAACAATGAAATGACTTCCAATCTATTTCGAAGTTCGACAGTAAGGTAATATTTTCAGTTTGTCTGTCTGTTCACCAGGGGAGGGGGTCTCTGGTCCCTTACTGGGGGAGGGGGTCTTGTCCCAGGTCCCTTCTGCTGGGGGGAGGGGGAACCCAGCGACGATTAGGGCCACCACCCCCTCCCCCCAGCCAGGACTGAGGTACCGCAACCCCTCCCCCAATGGCAAGACTGAGGTACCCCACACCCCATCCCCTGGCCAAGACTGAGATACCCCACACCCCATCCCCTAGCCAGGACTGAGGCACTCCACAAACCACCCCCCACCTGGCCAGGACTGAGGTACCCCACCCCCTCCCCATTGATTATTGCTTGTTTTACAACACAGAATGACTTTGAAATGACATAAATGACAGCATGAGACAACACAATGGCAATGCGTTTTTAAGTCTACGAGAGTTGGTTCAAATGAGTGGTCAAGCTAATTATTGTCTGATCGGGGCAACCTCGGGCCAAATGACCAAATGATTTTTCCGATTTTATATGAATTTGTAGGACAATTTGTGAAAAATAATGCCAAAGTCAGTCATGTACTTTGAATTCGTTTCTCCCCTTGATGTGTAGAATTGTCTTATTGCGTTCATTGCGAGGCTGAAAATGACAGACTTTGTCCAATGTATTAGGCAACAATATACATACTGAGCAAACAGAAAGTCACATACCTCAAACAAGACACAGTACTCTATATGGCAAGATGTTATAGTTATTCTGGAAATGTTGGCAAGTCCTGGGGAAAATTCTTTGACACGTGAAAATTGTTTGTTATCTAATTTTAGTAGTCCACTATTGGTTCTTGTTACCAATTTCTTTAAAAGATATCTTTTTCATTCTAGAATTTTCGAATATGATGTAAAATGAGAAGATTTTTTCCAAAAACTGTTCAACTATCGTAATAGATCTAAGAAATCATATCAGTACAGAAACAAACTATCTAAGTACTACACCTTTTGGGGAGTGCTAGATTGTGATGATGTTTTCACGGAGTTTATGGGGAGTGTGTAATGTTAATTAACCGGGTTGTTCTTGTATGTATATTTACTTGTGTAAACGTTCTTTTGTTCTAAGCTAGTGACTAAGATGTATTTATGACATTTAAGGTGTGACATGATATGTAGTTTTCTTTTTGGTACACATAGTACATGAAGTTTCGTTCAGACTCAAATTTCTCTATATCCTAATGAATGAAAGGTGTTTTAATGAATATAGCCTGTTTTCCCTTGTTCTCAGTGATTATTGTTCAGTATTGTTAATTCTTAATGATTCTTTATGTTTTGTTTATAACTTTTGTGTAAAATTTTAAAACAATAAAAGTTGGAGCAAGTGTCTTGATCAAACAATATGTTGACACATTCCAAGTTGTTCTTAGTTCCTGGTCCTTTAAATCCATATCACTCACCAAACGACTTCATAAGGATGATGTAAATGTGGAGGACAGATTGTTTATTCTCGAACAAAGTGACGAACCCCACGATTTGCTGCGCACTAGTTATCTTACTCGTTGAATGGTTAGGCACCAGTTCTTTGGTTTCGAATGTGGGTACACTAGGACCTTTTTTTCACCGTGATCAATACATTTGTGTTACCATTTAATACTGTCAACCTTTAGATGACGATTCTACACATCAGATCTTACTAGCAATTGTCGCCAATATGACCGCCCAGTGGTGTGCTAGTTTTGTTGAAATTTTGACAATTTCAATTTGTTAGTGTACAAACTGCCAATTGTAACTTGATCGCAGCTTTTTGTCATTTATTATTGTTTTGGGCAAATAACCTTGAGAGGGTGTAGAATATTTGTTCTGAAAATAGATTTCTAAAAATAAAATTCTAAAAATAGATCAATTTGTAAAACTAACCAATGGAACGTAAAGAACACTGATTTATTTTTAGAAATCTATTTTTAAATTTTGAACTATTTCTTGAAGAGCATTCACATAGTTGTAATTTATCAAGACATAAACAAAAGTACGAAACAAACACCAGTAACAGAGAACAACTGTCGAACACCTTTCTTCCAAAATGAAAAATTTCTGCAAAACGAGTACACCCCAGGTACATTGTAGCCAATGATCTTTGCTGTAGCAAGCATTGTTGAGGTGTTAATGAACAAAATACCATTGTGAATTAGCATTGGTGCAAATGATTGGACAGCCGAAAGAGCGATCATTGCTAAGGTTTGAGAGAAACAAACTCAAAGCACAAAACTGACTTCGGCAATATATCTCACAATTGTCCTTATTAATTAATCATTTTCCTTACTAATCATTCTAGACTTGCTGATCATGCTTTTTGAGCTCACCATTTGGACTGAACTAAAATGAGACTGGAATGTACGCAAGACTATTTTAGATAGGGGTTTGCAACCTTACAGTACCGAGAGCACCCCCTGGAATCTGTGTTTTCGATTAATCTCAGCTTCAGGATCAGTATTCAGGATGAGTTTTTTTTAGAAGGGTGCTCACACTGCTCAATTACGTGCGAGCACCCTTCTACCAGACATAGAAGACTGCAAATTTATGTGCGAGCACCCTTCTACCA
>JBCAUG010715448.1:0-12938 GCA_038406175.1 Haplosyllis leylae | reverse complement strand
AAAGGAAAGAGTAAAAAATTTGTGAATTTTTTTATTTTCAACATACACATATACAAAGACATTGCAACAGGTAAATCAGATAAATATTGGATATTAACAAAAATCGTCATGATAGCACAAAAGTGATCACCATTTTACGTAAGAACCGACATATTTATGTTGAACATTCCACTATCTAGGATAAAAACCATCACTTTATCTGAGGTTACTATAAACAAACTTAATACCTTCCCTTTTTCCAATGGTTGCTATAAACAAACTTTGAATCTTTTTTATCTTTCTCGCCTGTTATTCTTTTCTAATTGCAGGTATAAGCGGTAACTGTGCCATAATCAATACAGTTGTGCAAAATAGTCTGATCATACGATAACAGAACAAAAACAATATTTCCAATTATTTAATTGAAGCAGAAAAAACTACCGTTCAACCAAAAAACAAGGAAGCCTCAGCCAAAATATGATTTTTTTAGGATAGAAAAATTGGCCACAATAGCAGCTATGTACTTTTTGAGCCTTCACACGAAACTCTATTTTACTTAAAAGAAAAGAATATCAAGTAGTGAAGAATTTCACTTTGGTGACTCACTCCACACGAAATAAATAATATTAGATAATCTATTTTATGAAAAAGATTGGTTTATGCAAGTTACGATTGGAAGTATTTCGCATCGGGACACCTCCTGCTTGGACTAACTGCTGACTATCTGTGACAGATCATTACTTGGATGCCCAATTATTTACGACACTTGAAATAGTTTTTACAGACAACAATGACCATAATTAGTTAGTCAAGTTTGATTTTGAAAGGTGTCAATTACCTCTTCGCAAAAAATTTAGCAAGTGGAATACATTTCTAATAATTTTCTGTTACAATACAACCATTAGATTTTCGCAGAGAATTGGTTTACGGAAGGTTTTATGCCCAAAATTTTAGTAATTTTTCCACAGAGAGGAATAAGGTTATTTTACATGAGGTGAGATTGAACTCATATGAGGTCAGACTGAAACAAATATCTGAAAAATTCAAAATTCCAGTTTGGGTGGAGGAGACTGTTGGCATGCATCCAGAATGATTTAGATCTATCTAGATCTAGATTGAAAAAACTCAAAATTTCAGTTTGGGCGATGGCCACCAAAGGTCCCCTCTACCCAAACTAGAATTTTGAGTTTGCTGATGTTCATTTCAATCTGAGCTCACAGGGGACCAAGCTGGGATTAAATTTCATGATTGAAAGAAAACTTATGAAAGATACCGTTATTGAAATTTCCTTCAAAAGGAAAAAATATAACTGTTTTGCCTTTTTGTATGTCAGCTATGACTTGAGAGAAAATCTCGAGAGTAGTTTGCGGGACTGGTGCCATGGAACTTGGTTGACGGTTGGTCTTGACTTTGAAGTCAGGGTTGAGCTATGCCTACGTGCTTGCTTGCATGGTATTTTGTAACCCTGACTTAAAATCAAGGTCGCAGTAAATAACTAGATTTTTAAAGTTACAACTATGGAAATTCGAAGTCATCAAGTGATGTTCCATATTTCAGTCCCGCCTGTGTGCCATTGTATTGCCTAGTTGAGTCTATTTAAGCCATGAACATTCCCATCAATAATTTACATCCTTTCTACCTTGTAGTTCTATTGATGTAAACAGTGACAGTGGTACACTATGTGTATTTTATAATCCATATGCCATTATTTTGCCGAATAAAACGAAATTAAATTTTAATATGAGCTGTTAATCTTTATCAGTCATGACAATAAACAACTTCAAACTAGGCAAAAACTGAAACGAGAATGCTTGACAACATTATGTCGCAACCCATCTGGTTCTGTGACATAATTTACAAGATAAAGCGAGATATCGAGATGATATAATATGGATGAGTGAGCGAGATGTAAAATGAAGAGTGTCTGAAAATGTATCAAGCCAGGGTGTGGGTACGGGGTTCAAAAATCAAAGTTACTCAGAATGGTTTGGAATTTTTGAAATCTGATGAAATTTTTGTAACAGGCCACACAAAACCAACCGGACGGACAGACAAACGGGCACCGCGGTCAGCAGTTTAGTCGCTTCGTTCTTGAGACGGAAAATGTGCAGAAATTGGTGGAGTGTGAATATGTCCAATTGTTGTCATGCTACCCCAAAAAGGACGGTCTAAATATTGGTGTGTTTTTTGTAACACGTGAACAGTTCTTCACTCAGTTAGGTTGTCACACCCTGACCAAGATAAAATTCCCTGTGTTGCCCCTGCTGTACTACTACTTATCATTATCTTTTACAGTAATGTCTATAATGGTTCAACATGGCGGGATAGAAAACAAAATGTGTACTGCGTAAGCCCTTTTTGGATCCGCCAATAGTGTGGTAACTCGGGATTGAGCGTTCACTGGTCCAGTGTTTTACCAGCACTTTTGAAATCCAAAAGCACACTCGATATTTAAGATGGTGGCCATTCGTTTACATCACGGGCATGGGACCAATGTAGGTTCTGCTACTCACATCGGTACACGCTACTCCACCGAAACCAAAGTATTTTTACATAGTCAAGGGTTGGACTTGCCCGCTAAACCGCGATTACAAATGCAATGTTACCCAGGTGGAATAACAATTTCATTATGTAGTGTGCATACTGTCCGATTTCGATTCTGATATGGGTTCCAAAGGAATCAGGCACTGTAGGATGTTACAAATTCAAAATTGGATGCAGAAGCTAAAAGAGATATTTTTAGCGGTTTCAGTAAATTCCTGTCTGGAGATTTTTCTTTGTGCCGTGGTAACCCGATATTTGCTAAATATTACGTCATGAACATAATTCAAATGGTCTCTCGTGACGTTATTAAATGACATCATGGCAGCCTTCTGTGTAAACAAATCCCAAACAATGACTGCAGCTTAAAGTAGGCCTAATTTTCATAAAACTGCCAAAGGCTCATGTTAAGGGCTGGGACAGGATGTTACGGGACCCTTGACTCAACCAATCAGGTCACTCTAACGAGCCACCAATAAATTCAGTCAAACAGAAAAAGGTAATTTGTGTGAGTGATTATGTTCACGGGGTGAAGGGGTAGTGGGAGAGCAGATTCCTAGTACGGAAGGCCCAGCCAGTACATCCCTCCTCCCCCTCCCCCCCCCCGGTAGGAATAGACATGGGCCGTTGTCGTTATTGCCGCGATGTTAAAGGGAGGCTGTCTTCTAAAAGATCATTCCAACTATTTTTTGTTCATTAGCAAATAAATAAAAAATTAACCAATCTGACCCAAAGGCATCAATATGGAATGTACTTACCTCACATAGTGGCAGTAGTATTCCCTTGAAAAACGCTGCAGGTTTGAATAAAGCTTTCTTCAATGCCTAAAAATTGGAAGAAAAAGTAGTTAGTCGCTGGTTCAGTGAAATAATCTTTTAATTTGAACCGAAAGAAGCGAATACATTTCAATGTTTCGTGTGCGGTTTTGAGGAAATGGGTGCATTGCAGAGGCTTCAAATTCCGACATTTCAAAACACTGGGTTCACATATCTCTTGCAACAAATAAGGCTCGATAAAGGGATGCTCACAATTAAAGATGTACAATATTATCCTTAAATTTGATCGTAATTTAATATTTGGAAGGGTCTAGATTCTCTGTATTGAGACTTGGCCCGTAAGTTGCAAGCTTAAATAAACGAATTTCTTAGCTAAAGTAGCCTCAATTAAGGTCGAAATCAATTCATGGTGAACAGCAATATTACACTTTTATCTTTTATTTAGTATCACAAAAGATTGTTTGTTGCATGTAATTATTTTTGATACTTGTCGTTAATAATTTATTACGGAACGTCATCAGGTAATCGCTTTTGCATAGTTATTATGCTTGTGTTCGTCAAATAGGCACACCACTCTCTCTCTCTCTTTCCGTACACATATTATAATGCCAAAGGAAAATGGCAGGAACAAAAGAATAATAAATTTGGCGTAGTCCCGTAGACGCCACCGACTTCTGATGACAAATTGTAGAATTATAAAAAAAGACTGAGACTTTTGAAGAGTACAAGTGCATATTTGGCACATGTTCACAGTACTTCCATTGACCGTCCTTCCGATATTTCCAATTAATATTTCATACAAAAAGTGCAGTTTTATAAAGACTCAACTTCAGACCAAATATTTATCCACAAAGGGCATCTTTGAAATAGCAGGGGTTTCTTTGTTGTGCTCATTTCGGGCAAAATTTTGTGACCGCGTCATTAACCATTAATCTCCACAAATCTTTGAAAGTGCTGTCGTTTCAGAAGTTAGCTTTTTTGGAACGAAGTAGTTAAGTACTATCAGAAGCAAATTCTTCAATCGTGTACGAGAGCGTGCGCACTGTCTGAATCCGATTTCTATTCCTATCCTGCTTCCGATTGTGATATGGGTTCCATGGGTATGTACAGTAATATTGTTGGAATCGGATACTTTATCTGAATCGGAATCGTCCGGTGTAAATGTACCGCAAGGATTGCACCATTTCTAAACTTCATCAGTTAACCATTACCGACTATGTACGCAGGGTGAGCCAAGGTAATGTTTTCATAGGTGTGTGTAATTCTGTTCAGGGAGCACCCCCCCAGGACAGGTAGGTAATGGACCTGTCCCTCCCTCCACCTAACCCCACCCCTTAGGTCAGGTAGGTGGGGGGACCCATCCTCCACCCCGTCCTTTCGCCAGGTCAGGTATGGGACCCGCTCTGCCACCAATGTCAGGTAAGTGGGAACCCCCTTTGAGGAGGACCATGCAGGAAGAACCAGAGAAAGGACTGGCCAGGAAGGAGGCCCCCACTTCTAGAAGGACCAGAAGGACTGTCTACAGCTTGGCTAGAATGATCAGTAAGGAAACAGAAGGAATAGGGACCGGAGGTGGGTACACCTTGCGAGGTCTTTTTTGTTAACATCATGTTTTCACGCAGTCAAAACCTCTGCGGAAAGGTTTTGTATCAATTCACCCAGCCCATCCTTAGTTACGGCAACCATATGATAACGCATAGATTAACAGCACATCATTACCAATAGAGGGTGCACAATTACAATTCAGTATTTTAACCTAATTAACAAAAGATGCCACTAGCAGTTCCAGTCAAATTTTTAGTTTCCACATGACTACGCGACCCTTCATCCGTAATTATATTACCAATGGAAGAGTCAGGTCATGCTCAATAATAAAGAATCCACAACTTCCTGAAAATGTTTGTTGCATATTGCAAGCATTGTTTGTAACAAAAGGGTGCCATTTTCGTACAATTATCGTCGAATTGAGACTGATTTTAGTCATTCCTGCTTCTATCTTTCATGAATAAAAATATCTTAAAATGGGAGTTCTCTCTTACAAGCCCTAGTGTGGTGTTCCTGTGGTAGCCCAGTTTAACCGAAGTAGACAAAGTTGCATGTATGTAGCTAAATATTAATACTTACCATGTACAAGTGAAAATTAAGTCTTTTATATTCTGATATATCATCTCGAATTCTTGGATACAACACCAGGTTGAAAAATCTGGAAAAAGAATAAGTTAGGAACAATTCATTTCTAGATAGCCCGAGTTTACTGTCATCTAACAGGGTTGCCAAACTCCGATGAAGACAAAATTCCCGTGTTCTCAACATTTTTCAAAAGATCATAGAAACATCTCATAACCCTAGTACATTACTTATTTTTTAAAACTATAAAATTTTGCCAGTGTTGCAAGAGATTATCCGTGAAAACAATTTTTTAAATATTTTCAGGCCAATTCCCTGTCTGTAAAAATAAAAATCCGAATTCCCTGTTCTCCCTGTGCCGTGACAACCCTGAAAAATAATTCTCAAGTCCAGTAATAAGAACGTGCGTTCTTTCACAGATAACCCCACGATTTGTATGAAAATTAAAGTTAGCCCAAGAGTGACAGCAGAACATCTGCGCCACTTCCCCAATAGGAAAACCAGCCAGATAGATACCAACCGGTGGGGTGAATTTTTACTTTTCCATAGAAGAGAGCAAGAATAGAATTGTTCGAAATATTTTCTTGCCATGATCTGGACTCGGTGACAGATGGGGAGAATATCTGAGATAAGTGAGAGGTGCATGGTATTACCTTTGTGCCATTTTCGCATTGAGGTTTGAACTGAAGATACGCGTCGCTTGATACATGGCGGCTGCAGTCCACATCTCCGGTTCTGTTATGTACAAAATCTGCAAGAAGACGTATGAGCATTCCAAATAAAATGGATTATTATAGTAGACTGCCAGATCTCAGTAAATATGGACTTAGCTTTCCTGTGGGATAGCAAATACAGTATCAGGAGCAAGACCGAGTAAGGTCTAAAGCTAAGGTCAGTTTACGCAACAAATTACCTGCAACAACTTTGGAATGATAATCCGACCTTTAATGCCAAAACATTCAATGAACACTTAAATTTAGATCCACTGTACTTGAGTGTCTAATATCACGACGTATTAGTAACTCGGCTTTCTTAACTCTGGTGTCATTGGAGGCACTTATTTTTTCTCACAGAAATATGCCCCTGTACTCATTCGTTGTCAGGAAGTCCCCTGCAATACCATTTCAATTGTAGAACAAGAAAGTCCTCCTGCGTGAACGCAAGAGGCATACTGCTCGCCGCGTAGCAAGTGCTTGCTTTTCTGTACTATCCCAGCCGAGGGGTGGGGGTGGGGGAGGGTACCCAGCCAGGGTACACCCCCCCCCCAGCTGGACCTGGCTCGGGTACCTCCCCCTGTGAACGGACACACACCTGTGAAAACATTACCTTCACGTCGTACTACGTACGCGGGCGGTAATAAGGTGTACCTGTTCCCAATTCCGCAGTGATGGTATGATCTTGAAAGCTTTTGGTAGCTTTCCACTTCGGTACCTGGAGAGAATATTTCGGATCTGTTTGTACATATTAACCACCCGTTCATCTACCTGTTCCATTTGTACACTCGCATTGTCTGAAAAATATTTCATATGTGTTTACTTGCAATTACTGTGCAAGTACCGCTTCTTTATGGGAACGTCTTAAAGATCTGTCATGGCAAGCTACTGTTGTAAGTGTTCGAAGTGATATGCCATGGCATGCACAAGCATTTAAGTAAAAGCTCGTTTACATCGCACGACAATAACAAATTGTCCGTCAGATGAATAGGTTGCATGTATAATATAATATTCAAGAGAGCACCTGCGAAAGAAAATTTCAACAGTATTGCAACACCAACGGTTACATCAAATTTAACGATTTACATTTAATTTTATGTTGATGCTGAAAGAACACGAACTAGTACCTAACCACCAATTCCGATGAGAAAATATTAATTGATAACAGAAAAAATGTTGCGCTTGCTGTAGCACCATATGAACAAAAAATACTAGTGGCCAATTTCACACTTTACCAATATATTGCACATATTGCCAAAAGCATTTTGATACAAAATGATCTCACCTGACATTTGTGTTCTGATTTCTGTCTGCTTTTCTGTAATTTTCTCCATTATTATGTCTGCTAAGGTTCTCTTCACAGGAGGAGCTTTGGACATGAACATTTCCAGGGCTTTTTCGTCACCCGGATCTATCACCTACCGAAAACATTTCATTTTTGTACTGACACATTATCCAAATATCACTTAATACTCTAATCCAATGTAAAAAAAGTGATAACAACTTACAATATCTTCGCAGTAGTCATCAGTTTCTTCTGGTTCGTCTTCCGAATCTGACGCGTTATCGCCTTCTGCTCCATCACCCAGCTTCACGAATCGAATTTCTGGTTGTTTCTTTTTCTTCAGCTTCCCGCCCCTATAGTGAACGAAACTGGTTACTAGTCGTAAACGAATCAATTAATGTACGACTGACAGTTTTCACTTACTGAAATGGTTTCGAATTATTACCTGTTGAGAGCAGCAAAACTTAGTGCTCAAGCCAAAATAAGATTGATTTCGATCGTAATCGTAATATACTTGCATTTCTGGTCCATGCTCGTCTTCAAGCTCAGCTTGTTGCAGCCGTGCCTGTTCAAGGATTTTCTTCGACAACTTCTCATTGACAAACTGAGGAAAGAAAAGTTGATGATTGTCACTGAGCCAATCAAGTAAAAGACAAGAAGTGGAGGGGGGGGGGAACAAATGATGTTACAAGTATAGTTAGCAATTGTTTTATTTGCAAATTCAGCTGAATCCCAACATTACATGTACACAAACAAAATACATACATGTAGTTGGTTTAAAGATCCATTACGGAAGTTTTTGCGTGGATGCCTCAGACCAAGTGCCCGCTGCCTGGGGGATCAGGTCCCAGGGCTTTAGCCCGAGGACGAGGTCCCCTGGCAGTTGGGCATGGGCTCTGAGGTGTACACGCATAAAACTGAAATTGTGGATCTTATTCTAACCCAACTTTAAATCTTATAGATTAAACTGCATTTTTTATTTCAAAGAGTAGACCTATAAAAAGTGCTAAAATGTGTTTTTTGTTTAAAGGGCAAAAAACCTTGATGAGGTAACCAAGGCATTTGCCCTCTTATTAATTTTAATGCAAGGAGATGTCTTTGGTTGCTTCAGACCAAAGCAATTGGTCTGAGACAACTAAACAGCCACAGGCAGATTAGAATAGCGGAAGCAGAAAATCACCGAGTTGACCAATAGGATAATTTAAAAAATATTGATGATGATGAAGCGGACCAATCAGCATTAACTAGAAATGCTTGCCAAGTACTGTCAATTTATCACTAAAAGTAGATCACACTGGAGTAATGGCGAAGTTTACTTTAAGCGTTATTGGCGATATATATAACACATTTTAATGGAATTTTTTCAAACTTTGGCAATTTTATCTACACATATATACCTACTTCCACAAATAATATTTAGGAGATAATATTATTCCTTCCCGCCAAATTTATTGAATTTCTCTCTCATTGACTTAACATTGTTATGATGTTCATTTGCAATTTGGGTTCACTTGTTTTGTATGCAAAAAAACATTACGTCAATAGTCAAATCATCTTAAAAAACAGCGGGATTTTTAAATAATTCATTTTTTTAAATTGGTTGTAACTTATGGTAATGCACGTGCGAGTGACGACATTATTAAATCATATAAAAGTAGGGTCAAATTTCAGTTACAATTGAGTTGCGATCATGGCGCTTTCTAAACTAATCTTCAACATTCAAAACAATGATAATGCAAGAGAAAAAGTTAACAAAATTCACTTGCGTGAATACAATGGTTGGCTTGTTGATGAGGAGATTCTTTCATTCTGCCTGATTAGTAAGGATAAGCCAGTTTCCATCGAGTTAATACATAGTTTACTTGGTGGACCTAACATGGAGTATCCTGTCATGGAACTGCGGGATTCTCTAGAATGCTTCGAATTTTGCCGTTCAAACCTCATTGATAAATTAAAGAAGACAAAGTTCAACATCGAGTACTTCAAGGATAGAATCACCAGTGATGCGAATGTATTGATTGCTGTTGTTAAGAAGCCCAAAAAAAAATGGAAAAGGGTTTCAAATCTGCCTATGGAGTGCTGTTCGTATGACTGTCTTCTTGACTCCCAAAGTTGGCTTTTGCCGCTATTTTGATCTAACAGGTATGACATGCCTTCATGTTTCATGAATTTTTACACAAATAAATGAGAAATTTCAGAAATCCTTTATGACATACTAACCTTAAGATACTAGATTACATGACTGGATATATGAGACACGATGATGGTTTCTAAATTTTATAAAATATGACTGCAAAGTGAAAGTTTTAAAATGTCTGTTCTCCTTTGTCACTATGTAAACAAATGAAAGGAAATCTATTTCCGGTTGGAAATTTTGGAACTTTTTAGTTTCTAATTAGGGTGCTTCATTTTAATCAATTTTTTCTGGTCTTAAGTCTTGTTTAACATATTGTTTTCACAATTTTTATCTATAGATATGATGTTGTTTTAAATGTATAAATTAATAACTAGATAAAATATAGTATAGTTTTACATGTGTAAACCTCGAAAGTATTGCAATTTTAAGCATTATTGTAATTTCCTCCATTTCTTTCTTTCAGTCCGCAAGCCTAAAAAAGCCAATTCAATTGATGATCAAGTTAAGATGCTGACCAAAAATATATTTAAAATCATTTACGGCAGCTACAAGTACATTGGATCGAGTTTACTTCATAACAACGGTGTTGTTCATGACCTCAGAAAAGGGATCAAATGGACATTCAAAAATCAAGGTAAATTTAAGTCTAGAAATTAACATATAATTTTGTTATAACCAATAACATCTTCTCCTTCATATCTAAGTATTAGTAAACTTTCTATTTATTTAAGGGCAAGAAAAAGAATTGAAAATCTTCAAGCTTGATGACAAGAATGAAGAGAAGGTGTTTCCTACGGATGACTCAGATACTGAGTCAGAAGAAGGTGATTCTACTATTAGTTTCGCGATGAAAGCCACAACAAAAAAAAGGCAAGTTCAGCAAGAGGAAATATTTGTTATCAGTTCTGATGACAAACTTGAGAGCAGCATGATTGAGATGAAGCAGTTAGTGTCACTTGAAATGAGTGAAAGCGATTAGAATATAGGCAACTTAAAAGGCTTGGAAAATTACAAGATTTTTACATGGATTACTGCAAATGGCTAATGAATTGGATTTGCTGGATATGGCTGAATACATTACTAATGTAAAAAGTTGTATTACATTTTTGCGAGGTCATAATTTATTGTTGCAAGACCTATTTTGTTGCCGAGTTCAGTGTTCAAAAGTTGGTGATGTTTCCTTGTCGGATGGAGAAATATTCCAATGCAATTCATGTCATAGACGTTACTCAATTAGAAAAAGATCATTCTGGGCTAAATCTAAACTTCCTTTGACAATTTTGTTATCATTACTATTTTTTTTTCAAAAGACCTTTCTGTCCAACAAACATTTGATGTGTTATAAAAACGTGTTTCGAAAAAGGCAATTGTGCAATGGTTTAATTATTTTTGGGATGTCATGACAACATATATTTCTAGTTACCCTATCCACTTCAATTGTCAACAAGTACACTGTGATGAGACATTTTTAGGTGGGAAAAGAAAGTATGGTAGAGGAAGAATTCCTGCAGTGAACCCTAGATTTTTATTTGGTATAGTTGACAAAGTCAATCACAAAGCCGCAGTTCAATTCGTCCCCCAAAAAAATCATTTTAGTATCATACCTAGACACGTACCACCTGGAACTGAAATCCATACTGATGGGGCTGCGGTGTACAAAGTTTTAGGAAAATGAGATATATTCATAAATTTTGTATTCATGAACTTCAATATGTAGCTGCAGATGGAACCCACAGTAATTGGATCAAAAATTTTTGGTCTAATTTAAAAATAAAGTTGAAGTCTAAGAGGGGTTCTCAAGGTAATATGTTAGATGGGCACCTGGACAAATATATTTACCGTTACAACAGAAAATCTGAGGGTGATGTATTTGAATTAATGTTACAAGATATAGCTCATTTTTACCCAATTTGATAATTACTATGATGCAAAAACATTTTTTAAGACAAGAAAATCATTTGGAATAAATAGGTTCAAGAAGAGGTTTGGTTCTGTTGAAAATTATTCATTCACTTTTACAAGTTTTTGTATGCTTATTTCTTTATGATAAAATAAATAATTTTTAAAGAAACTATTTTTTCCTTATAGTACTGGATTATATGTATATGGAAAAATTAAAATTAAAAAAAAAGTAAAAAATTACACCGGTAACAAGACGCCAAAAGAATAGCATCATTTGAAATATTAATATCGAGTGAACCCAAATTGCGTAAAACCTTCGTAAATTGGCGGGAACGTCAGTTCTCTGTTATTGTTGCGCTTTTTCACAGTCACGTAAAAAGTCATGTTTTGTTAATTTTCTAATATATTTTAATTATTGCTTCAAATTTCTTTTTATATTTAGTTAGTATTAATTACTGTCTTCAAGTCCATAAAAATCCCTATTAGATAATTGCAATAACGCTATAAGTCAACTTCACCGGAGTAATTTTCATGAGCGATAATAAATGCTTCCGTACTTGTTCTTCCTCTTCAGTTCTCTTCCTGACTTTAGTTCTTCCTGGTGCCCTGACTGTTGGATCTTCGAGCATTTGGTGGGCCAACGGAGCATTTCTATCGCCTCGCCCGCCTTCGTCTCTGTCAATTTTTCCTTTCTTAGCCTTTCCCATGTCGCGAAAATAAACACATGTGCTGGATAGTTAGTATACTAACCACCAGGTAGCGCTCTTTGCTGTAAACACACAGAAACTGATGACAGTCCCTATCACGTGTTGCAAAGTTCACAGGGCAGACCGGTTTTGAGCAGAAGAAGTGAAATACCGTTGTGGAAGAATGGTGCGTGCTTGGTACTACGACAATTCCAACCTAGACCAGAGATGTCCTCACCTGTCTGACCCTCCAGAGTTCCTTGACCTGGACACTCTGAAGGACACCACTGGTGTTCTCTATTTCAAGGTAAGCATGTTCCGAAACGAGACACTCCTCATGATCATGTTTCAAATGACAAATGGTGCGAAGGAGTGCAAAGGCTGGTGAGAAGAGTGCAACGACTGGTAAGAAAGGTCGAAAGGCTGGTGAGAAGGGTGCAAAGACTGGTGAGAAGGGTACAAAGGCTGTTGAGAAGGCTGCACAGGCTAATGAGAAGGGTACTAAGGATGTGAAAGCTGGTGAGAAGGGTGCGAAAGATGTGAAGACTGATGAGAAGGAGAAAAGGGTGTGAAGGCTACCTGATATTTTTTTATTTCACGGGACCCCACAGGAGTAGTGAAATCTTGCTTGACAAGGGAGAACGTTTCCAAAGAAGAATAGTACTTGGCGAGGTTACGCATGCATTCCGATGTAGCGAACCATTTTCAGGCCCACTTAAGGTAGCTCTTTGGGACCGTGACGTCAAAGCCATGTGTTCCCTCAGAAAATGTAAACAGTGAAACCTCATTGAA
>JBCAUG010715437.1:0-12939 GCA_038406175.1 Haplosyllis leylae | reverse complement strand
TTCACCAGTAAAGTCTCCACCATTGAAAAACTGAAATCCCCATAGACTTACATGGTAATCAGAAAGTCAGAAATTAGAGATATCTCCGTTTTCGTCCAAAATTTGTGATGTTCCTCCAGGGTGAAGGAGTACCCGTGATGGGTGGAGCATTAGCAGTGGTGGGTCTAGGGGACACGAGGAATGCGCGCCTCCCCTCTGGACCTTTTATGCAGTTTTTGGCAAAAATTGGTCAAATAGTATGTTGGCACCCCCTAAGGGGTTGCCGCCCCCCTTTGGGAAATCCTGGATCCGCCACTAATTAGTACAAGTTAACAAGTGAGTGATCACTTGTGGCTTATGCCCTCAAATAGAGGGAGGCTCATTAACATGTGTTTTGTACGTTTGTTTGTAACCACTTTGGATCGCAAAATAGAAATTGATTTTGAGATTGATGGAATTACAGATGTTGAGTGAGTGAAATGTGTTTGTGATTAATTAATGGACATGATGGACGACTACTAACTGAAACTGCATGCAATGCATGGAAATCGATATGTCATCTATGTAGAAATGAAAAAGAATTTATTTACAGAGATTAATTGGGATATTACTACCAAAGCTAGAAAGCGCTGGACAAAATAATAACAGCTGTTGTGGCATGCATACAATGCTTGCTTGTGAGTATTGTGGAGGAATTGATATATATACTAAAAGTTAACCCGGTGAAATGAATTCAGAAACTCTGAATTCTGAGATCCCGTCAGGGCGTACGAATTCAGAAATGCTGTTTTCGGGAGCCCCCCCCCACCCGGGTGTATGAAGCTTGATTTCAGGAACCCCCCTCCCCAAGTTGGTTTATTGCATAACGTCTGTAATCGTTCATCTACACAATTGCGAAATGCAATAAACCGTCACGGGGGGCGGGGGGGGGGGGTGTACGAAAACGCGGGGAGGGGGCGGGTTGTTACACCGAAAAAAAGTCCATATTTTCCTTGAGGGCAAAAATAGTTAACATTAATATTTTTTGCAATGAATAGCGCAAAATTCTGTTGTATTTCCCTATTAATTGCTGTCTTTCTTCTTTTGCTTTTTGAAAAAGTACATTTGAACATAGTAATCTCTCAGTTAAATAAGGCTGGACTTTTTTGCCTCAAGGACAAACATGGTACATACATCTTCAGAAATAAATGAATAAATAATGATTTATCCTCTAGAAATCGCATGCTGTTAAAGCAACCGGGCCAACGACTTCAACCAATGCAGTCAAGAGAGTGAATCAGAAAGGCTTCTGCGCTCAGTAAACGCATTTCTGAGCCTTAAAATTTGTGGACTTCAGTATCCTTGTTTGCGAGCCATTTAAGGCAGTACGGCCTACATTCTGAACAGAGAGGACGTGAAATATCTATTGACCTAAAATAACCAAATATGTCATCTCTACTGACAAGTGGACTTTTATTTCTTCTAGTTTGGAACCAATATTGCTTGATGAACATCATGGCTGAAAAAATATGTAATAGGTAAGAAGACTTATCACTTTTAGTTATGTTTTTACGCAAACTGAGAACTTCATTGACAATTGCTTCCACTTTCATTTCAAGGTTGTTATCTAACAAGGGTATTCGCACTGACAATTAAATGTAATCTTATACATTTCATACAAATAGAATGGACTTTGTGAGCGAATTCTACATACTTTGTACATGCGCATAACATTTCGCCCTTTAAATTTTTCAGTGTCATTTTCGGATGGCCTAGCTTACATCTAAAGATAAAATAAAAAGTATTTCAAATAAATAATAAATGCATGCATGATATCGGAATTCCTGCCCACTTATTAACAATCAGGTTGAAAACTACAAAAATTGACCCGGATACTTAGCCTACGTTTAAGGATGTTCAAAACAAATGTTTTACATGTTATTTTCGACTGGTAAACTGTACACATGTTAATTTTTTTATTAACACCAGATCGCTAGAATATTTATCCTTTTGTGACTTTGGATCAATTAAGTCGATTGTGTAAAGAAACATAGTTTATTTCACACCGAAAGTTCACATGTTGTTGTAATATCCATAAAACTGCAATATTTACTTTACATGCTTGGAATGGGTAAATTCTTTTTGCATTGTAAAGTGATGCTGAACAAATGTACAGGCGGTAACTGAATTGATATGAAATGTTGTCTGTGTCGTCAGTTAAACGTACAGTAGGAATTCGTTTGTAAGGTCATTAATTTTTTTTTTCCAAAATGCTTGACTGGAAAAAATTAGGTAACGCAAATTAGGTGACGCCCTGGCAGAACGAGACGCATCTAAATCTGTTTTACAGACTTTGAATCCAAAACTTAGACTTAACTATCGTGAAGATTTTTGATTTCAGAGTAGTGAGATTTAACTTTTTTACATACCTTGATACGAAGTTCAAAACAAACAAAAACAGTTGTGATTCCATCCTGACACAAAACGTTTTTGGATATTTTACACTAAACTGTCTTACCGAAAGAGCCTAAACGTCACCAAAGTGTACCAAGTGTGATCACCAAACTTACGTTGTACTTTACCGTTAATTGTTTCATTTTCAATTTTGAAGTGTTTGTTTTTTTTCCTATGTTTCAGCAACATTTTTTGTGAAGGTCCCATGTTAGATGCGGTTCAAAGAGCCGGGCTTTACAAAGATTCGAAAACGTTCGTTGATATGCCGCTCAGATATAACCCAGGTAAACAATACAGATATTCAATGTCTGAAAGTCAACACCTTGTTCCAGTTGATGTCATCCTTGATAATTTGAAAAAGGTGATAAACATGGTGAACGTTGTCTGCGACGGATTGTGGTTCACAATGTAAATCAACTGTACTATTCAAGGAACAATCTATCTTTCTCTGTAAAAGATCCTTGTAAAAAAGTCGATATCGACGTAATAATGATTTATTTGTTGTTATTATTGCAAACATTTTCTTTCATGTTTACATTTTTGTGTTTAATTTCTTGAAGTTGATCAACTTTGTGAATCCATCTTCTCAGTTTTAAAATGTTTTGATAAAGGATGGTTGCATTTTCAATTTGACAGAGGTTGTTATTCAAGAGTTCGACAAACTGGAACTTAATGCATCCAGGGAGGAACTCCAGACCTTTGTGGACAGTAATTTCTTACCAGCAGGAAATGAGCTCGAAGAGGCAAACCTTACAGATTGGAACGAAAGGTAATGAGAATTACAATCTACAGTTGAACATCTCTTCATAGCTACATCATTGAGTGGCCACCTGCCTTTACGGTATAAAATCTGGTGATATGTCACGTAAATGGTCATCATTTTGTGGGTTAACTGAGTAAATATTAGTCAGAGCCAAAAATGTTGCAAAATATAAATTTATTATTTGTAGCCCCGCACTACTGTCGAAAATTGAGGACGCACATTTGAGAACTTGGGCATCAGATTTGAACAAATTGTGGAAACAACTTGCCAGGAAGGTAAGCAGATCACAACTGGTTGGCCTAACAATTTTCCAAAAACTTCAAACCCGATCAACCACACGTAACAAAGTGATGAAGTGTTTTTAGCAAATCATCACTAATGGAACCCCATTCGCAGTATGGAAGTAAACAATAAATATTTATCCCCATTTCTAAAAGCGAATTCCTTTTCGCAGGTGAAAGAAGAAGTTGCTGATCAGCCTGAACGGTATTCACAACTGTACGTACCAAATCCCTTCATATCACCAGGGGAACGATTCCGAGAATTCTACTACTGGTACGTACAAGTCTTGAACATTTCGTACCTGAAATTTTCTGCTGCAATATCGAGTGTACTCTCGCAAAATTGTAAGGTTTGAAGCAAAATCAGGTTTACGACATCCAGTCAATGTGCAACATTAATTGCCGCCCGCATCCGAAGGATGGGGAAGGTAGATTTTCACAGGTGTCTGTTAAAAGGGGGTGGGTGTCCCCTGGTCCTGTTTGTGGTCCTACCTAGGGGCAGAGGGGTTACCCCTGGTCCTGCCAGGAGTGGAGGGAGGGGGGACCTGTATGGGGGGGCCTCTGATCCTGTCTGGGGGTAGGGTACCCCTAATCCTGTCCAGGGGGAAGAAGTGGGGGTACCCTCTGATCGTGTCTGGGGGTACCTCATAGTCCCACTCCCCTTCCCCTGGACATAACCAGAGACAGGACCAGGGGCACCAATGGGTAGTTGTTACGCCGCAGGCGGCACACCTCTTGCGGTTACGCAGGATTTTCTTGTTTTACAATCAGCACGGGTGAAAAGCAGACAGATTTCAGATGCATCCAGGTTTTCTTTATGACTCAAAAATATATCAAAATTTTTACTGTCCTTTTCAGGGATACGTATTGGATAGTCAAAGGATTACTAACGGTTAACATGACAACAACTGTGAAAGGAATCCTGGAGAATTTCCTGTACATTTTTAAACAGTAAGTACATTTTGAAGTTAGTGTAGCTAAATATGATCATTTACAATACACATAATTCTACATTTAAAGTTAGTACACACATTTTATATAAATGTGTCACAGGTATGGCATCATACCAAATGGAGGCAGGGTTTACTACCTCAACCGATCGCAGCCTCCTCTCCTGACGCCTATGATGTACGAGTATTTCAAAGCAACAAATGACACCGACTTCATTCGGGAAAATATTGCTTTCATAGAAAAAGAATACCAATGGTGGATGGAAAACCGGATTGTTGAGGTATTTTGCATATTGTTCATCAATTATAATTTTACATTCTCTTTGACCGCGTGCACAATGTACTTGTACCCAACATGCTTGAACTGCAATTGTTCACACATATTTTGATGATGATTACGTGCATCCGTACCTTTTTGTTTTAGGTGTCAATAAAGAAAACAGTTTACAAAGTAAACAGGTATTATGTGCAGACAGACAAACCCAGACCTGAAGGGTATGCCCAAGACGTTGAACTAACTGTAAACTTGACCGAAGGTAATATGGCGCATTCATCGTGCCTTTTTTTGGCATTTAACTAATGTCATCTTGAAAGATATTTTGTTTCTTGGTAATATTAACATATGGTTTTTGGGTTTCAGCCGAAAAAGCTGCTGTACTGACCAGCATTGTTTCAACTTGCGAAAGTGGCCACGATTTCTCCTCCAGATGGTTTACGTTTGATTCAGAGGGTCAGCCTGGAACTTTAAAATCAATCAGAACAAGAAGCATAGCGCCTGTCGACCTGAATGTGATCTTGGGGTTAAATGAAAATATTTTAGCTACTTTCTTCAAAGGGTTAGGTAAGCCAGATTGTCTTTCAAAAAACATCCATAGATATTTCTGGCCAAAATTGTGTGATCGATACTTCTCAGTTTGTGCTTCAGTTTGAGTACGGTTAGTCCAGTTCGCTTGCAATAATCCAGCTAGTTTTCAAACGAGTTGTATTATTTTCAAACAAGCTGGATTATCAGTTAATCCAGCTCACCTGCAATAATCCAGCCAGTTTACAAAACTAGCTGGATTCCAGTAGTCTGATTACTTGGTCATCAATAGATCTTGGCAAGTAATTCAACTCATTTGAAACCAGCTGGATTATTGCAGGTGAATTGGATTAATAGATAATCCAGCTTGCCTGCAATAATCCAGCTGGTTTGAAAATGAGCTGGATTATTGCAGGCAAGCTGGATTAACCGTACTCAAACTGAAACACAAACTCAAACGGAGAAGAAAGGGATCCACCCAAAATTCATTATTTTAGGATTTAATTATGTGTAAGTTTATGCATCAGCAACACTGGGGGTGCTCCCCTTCCCGTGTCCCGCCGATTTTGATTTTTATGTAGTTTTCTTGAATAATTGACCAGATAGTTGGCTGGTGCGCCCCTGTCACAAATCCTGGATCCACCACTGCTAAGTCTGAGCAAGATGCAAACTGCTAGTGTACCAGATAAAATCACTTTAATTCGCATGTTTCTTTTCTCTAGGAAATGAAACCAAGAATTCCGAATACAAAAGTGCCTTTGATCAAAGATTGGAAATGATAAACTCTGTCTTCTGGGAACCAGATGAACACATATGGTTTGACTTTGATGTTGAAACCAATGCAAGAAGAACCCAGTTCTATCCGAGTAATGTGTTTCCTTTGCTGATGTACCACAATGCAAACCAATCTAGGGAGGGATTGGAGAAGCTAAACGATGTTATGAATTATCTCAAGGTAAACATTGAGTGTATAAATATCAACTTTACAACTATTTCAGATGAATAAATTGCAATCCATAAAATCGCTAAAATGCCATGCATTTTTAGAAGCAGAAAGTACTGGACTATCCAGGTGGAATACCGTCGTCAAAATTCAAAACTGGTGAACAATGGGACTTTCCTAATGCATGGAGTCCATTAATATCCTTGGTGATAGAAGCTCTCAATGGTTTTACGTCTACAAGTGGCCGTCGGATGGCTTACACTATTGCCAGACAATGGGTGAAATCCAATTACGAAGCCTGGAGAAAATACGGGCAAATGTTTGAAAAGGTATTCACCTTCAAATTCATTCCATTAACAATTTCCACCCGTTGACATCAAAACTAAAAACCTCATATAATAACCTAAGAAAATACTGCCAGGACCATAACATACTACTTTTTTGTTCTATTATCCAGTACAATGCAGAAAAAGTAGGTGAGCCAGGCGGGGGAGGAGAATACACCGTACAGGTAGATCTAATATTTTATCCACCATGTACATTTCCAGGGTGTCAATACCCTTTTCTAGCTGCTTTGGTCTGGTTTACAGTAGAACTAGTCTTGAACGAAGGCATTACATCGTATCAGTAGCAAATGATTTTGAAACTTAAATTGATTCCAACATCATTTCGAAGAAAAGCGAGAATGCCTTGTAGGCAACTTTAAATTGTCTTTCGAACTAGTGCGTGCCGCTTAAATATTCTGTAGCGCTGTATTCATCTGGAACTTATCCCGTCACTTATTTCAAGCACAATCACTAATCGTGATTTCTTTGATTCACAAAATTAGGCTGGATTTGGTTGGACCAATGGTGTTATCCTTGAAATACTAGCGCTCTATGGCAAAGAATTAAAACTCTAAAACAGGAGAAAAAAATTCAAAGAACTATTAAGTAGGCATCACATTTAGCGCTTAAAGAAATATCGTGTTGTCTGTAGGTGCATGTATAAGAATGTCCGATAATTTACACCAATCAATATGCTTCTGAGCGGCGTTGTTGTTTATAGTCGGTGTGGGATATTTGTTGCAAAAGCTTTGCTCGCATAATTTAATCCAGTGTGATAAGAATCAATTAAAATACACGCATTGGAATTTATTTTGCGGAACATTTTCCAACTCACTGTAGCCAAATACTTGTGCACACTAACAAATGCATACATGTAGTTTTGTTCTCAACGAGGAGCGGAATTTAAGGCTTGCAATAACTCCCATTTCTGTCCCTTACAAATTTACAGTAGTCGATATGATACCTCAACTAATCAAAGCATGTATACGCGTTCCACGAATTTAAAATGTACGATCTAAAGTGTAACATACCTCGGTAAATGTATTCTGAAAATATCACAACAGAACAACCTGTAAAAATACAAGTATAAAATGCTGCAGTCTACATTGATAACATGTGTAATAATATTTTCAGTGATCAAAATAACAGAAGAGACTTATCTTGTTAATTTTAGGCTGGTTTTGGTTGGACAAACGGAGTTGCACTGGAGTTGTTACACCACTACGGAAGTGTTCTCAATTCCGATCAAACAACAAACCACCACCACACTGGGGTTTTTATTTACATTTTTGTCTCTGTTGTTTGTGGAATTGTACTTTTGGTTGGCTGCTTGATATTTTGTCAAATGAAGAAAGTGAAAACTCGTCGAAAACGTCTCAGAGGATTTCGAGATTCAGCACTAATTACATTCTATGATTGTGTTGACAGTAGATGAAATAAAAATGATCAATTTAACTGGAAACAAAAATCAACCATCAGCGAGATGTCACAATGATCAGCGAGAGATGATGTACGGAAACGCTACACACGTTCACATCATGTATCCTATTGGCCTACTTGCAAATCAACATCGAAAACCGTGATATTTGGTCCAACGGACCAGAATATTAGATTGGCAAGGGCATACATTTTATTCACCCAGGAAGCTTCGAATATCGCTAAGAGACGGCTGCAAAACCATATCTTTGCGGCATCAGGCGACAAGATGGACCAAAGTTCTGCAGATATAATTGCAGACGCAGACATTACACTGGCGTTAACCTCAGGCAGTCCAATCCGACTTCTACTATCTGATAGGATCCATTTGATAGGGCAACCCACAAAAGATGCAAACTATCTGTTTTTAGCTTTCGAATTTAATTAATCTACGTGTACCAACAATGTTGCTTTCAAATTTGTTCAGCTGAAGCCAGTAAAAATATAATTTTGAAATAAAATTTAAACAAAGGTTTTAACAAGTCTACAACAATAAGGTATTCTCATCACAATGTTTCTCTCGATAATTCATTTTGAGTTGCAATCTCCGAAATTTAGTAATTTTTAATTGCTTTACTTTGTCGAGTCCATCTGTAGCAATATCCTATCGGTTTCAAAAATCATTTGCCTTATTTTCTTGTTTCAAATTCCATCCTTCTTACACATGCGATAACGACGAAGTCATTTCAAGTTGTTTTTTGCATGAAGTACATTCCGTTTGTATTCCAGTTGCATGCTTGAAAAGTTTCCACAATACAAACGAAATTTAAGAAGGCGTAGTCCTTAAAAATATGCGTCGATATATGTATTCATTTATGCCAACAATGATAAAACCTAGGCGTTTGACGTTACGTTAAGAATTGGTTGCACCATCCGACGTCGCATCTTTGTGTTTTACAAGTCCTTTTTCCACTAAATCTGGAATTTCTACTGCCAACCACGGTCCCAACTGGAAAAAAGAAACCCGATTAATTTCATTATTGCTCTAGGAAATTGTTCAATCATTTGCCTCTGCAGACTACGTAATAACAAAACTAAACAAGCATTTTAATCTTAATTGCGAAAGCTTCCCAATCAGATCTCTGATTATTTTAAAATGACCTCTACTATTTTGTCATATATTCATGTATTTATTTGAGGTGAGGAGTGAAGACTAGCTTACCCCGAGCGCCATAGCATGTCCTATCCCAAACTTGGGAACGTTTCGAGCCCATAACGGTTTGAAATGATCGGTCATGCAGATCTTTCCTCCCCTAAAATAAAGAAATGCATCTCAGAACGGTCTGCAGACGTTACAAATTAAGAGTTGTGAATTTCGCCTCCGTTTCTGCCTTGTTTTCCGATGTTTTAGAATTAGTTTTGTTTTCGAACAACTGACATACCTGTACATTTTAGCAGTTTTTCCGTCTAATTCGGGAAGAGCAATTTCTGGTGCTGTGGTCGGATACGTAACTGGAATCTGTAAATGTTTGAATTTTGTTATCTTTCAATCACAATACTTGCTCCGATTTCTTACCTTTTTCCCTGTGTTTATTCTCGTCATTAAAATAACATTTATTCCATTTCTATCCCAGAGAGATATACCTCTAGTAGTCAAACTACAGTCACAATAACCTCATTCCATTTCCTAGTTTACCAAATGAAATCTACCACAAAATTCAAAAGATCATAGAAACATTGCACCACAACCCTGGTACATCCTTTAATTTTTAAAATTTCAAAAAATTTCCTGTATTGACAGATAAATTCCCTGTAAAAAAAAGTTTTTTTAATAGTTTTAAACACAATTCCCTGTGTTTTCCCTGACCGGAAAAAATTAATATCGAAATTCCCTGCACATAGTATAGTAAATGTTTCACAAAAGACTTCCTACATAACAGTTTCATTTTTTTCGGCTAAACTATCACAAAAGATTATTGGACTGAGACTTACATCAAACTCTACATCAAATTCGTATTTCAATAGTTCGTGAATGTACCAGCACTTCCCAAACCATCGAGTGCCATCTTTATTGGATTCGAGTCTGAACCAGTCATTGTCGGCTTGTTTGTTGTTCTCAACATACTGAAATACATAACATCAAATGGGACAAGGTCTATTGTTCCGGGATATGCTAAGGCTTTTAATAACAAGAATGCTTATCAGCAGTATGCCAATCATGAAAGTATCGCTAACAGATCTCTCACATATCCCGTTTCCTGCCAAATATCATGAGATTTTGTAATTGTTATGATACTCCTTAACAACACTCCGTCATGTGAAGTATCATTAAAACTCAATAGTGTCCTTAAGCACTTCCTGTCAGGTATCATTAAGACTGAAGAGCGTCTTTAAGCACTTCCTGTGAAGTATCATTAAAACTCAATTGTGTCCTTAACCACTTCCTGTTAGGTATCATAAAGACTGAAGAGTGTCTTTAAGCACTTCCCGTGATGTATCATTAAGACTGAAGAGTGTCTTCAAACACTTCCTGTCACCAGTGTCCTTAAGCACTTCCTCTTAGATAGCATTTAGATTGAAGAGTGTCTTTAAGCACTTCCTCTTGGATATCATTTAGATTGAAGAGTGTCTTTAAGCACTTCCTCTTGGATATCATTAAGACTGAAGCACTTCCTGGAGTATCTTGGTGCTAATTTCTTGCATTAAATATGAATCTGCCCACAAGCAAACAAACAAGCAAGTAAACAAGACACAGGTTCTTCAAATCCATGTTTTGACCCGCTCACGCAAAACAACCAAATAAATAAATATCAGGTTGTGAAAGTTTCACCAGGTGGCTCGTTCGCCCCCCTTCGCTCCTGTGATGCTTCGCCCCCCTTCGCTCCCTTCACCCCCCCCCCAGAACACTATAAATAGTGATGCACCCCAAAAACATCATCATTTGCAATTTGACCTTTGGAGAGGTAACATCTATATCAAAGGGGCGAAGGGGGCGAAGGGGAGTGAAGGTGGCAAAGGGGAGTGAAGCGCATTCTATACTAGGTTTTAGGGTCCCCACCACCTGCGGCAAAAAAATGTTCAGTTACATATTGTTATGTTAAGGGGTCCCCACCACCTACAAGTAAAATCCTCACCCCATGTACAGTCACTGAGCTGCAAAAGACCTTTGTAGGTCCCCACCACGGGCCCAAAATTTTGGGGCAAAAACAGCCAATCAACCACTACGGTGACTCTAACGAGCCACCAATTAAATCTTAAAACCATCACAGACAAAGAGTTTCAAAATACACTTCAATTTCCCACTGGTAGCACTGGAGATTTTCCGTATGCTTAGAGATAACTTTGTAAATAGTGTGATTGGTTAATATTAATCACATGATTATGGTTATGTTCAGATGTGTAAACAGAAGAAAACCGTTTTCCTGAAGTAAAGACTCAGATGTTTATTTCAAAACTATTGACAGGTCAATAGGTATTTTAAGTTGTGAGTATGTGTGGTAAATACTACCCATTGACTTTCTGTAATGTATTGCCTTTCGTTACCTTGTAAAGTAGCCAGAATAACTGAACTATTACAGCGTACTATCAAATTTTAACAAAAATTAAAGTGATAGCTATCTCAATACGGAAAGAAAAGATTCTTGTACAATTACATTTACAATGTCATATAAGCCAAAAACTACCATCAAAGATGAAATAGAGAAGTTTCTAAGTCACACAACAAAAGCTACTTCTTTTGTCAATCCTAAACAAAGAGCAATAGAAATTGCTGCCATGCACATACGAATTGAGGGATAGAATAATTGGAATGACTTCTCGTATGTCTGGAAGTCAAAGAAGACTTAATTGAATCGAGGTTTTCACAAATGCACAGCATTGGCAGTTGTGGCATTATTGCCATTTGTGTGTTCCCATACATCTGGAGTTTCCTTCTTTATTCTAATTGTATTGTAATAGTAAATACAAAATATGACATCACTGGCTATAAGAGGATTACATTTCAAGGTTGGATTCTTCAGTCGTGGAGTAAATTTCAAATGGCACAGCTAAAACAGAAATGGCATTATTGGCATTCTTGTATTGTGTAAAGTTTGTGAAAACCTCGAGTAGAGAAGGTAATTCAAGTATTTTTCCACAGATAAATCGCAAGGTGTGTCTTTTATCAAAGAGTTAATTAACTGATAAAAAAGAACCGTTAACTGAATTTCTTCAATTAATAGAATCTGTATTATATTGTAGCAGTATCATACGCCTCTTTCCAGGGATAAGTTTAAGAATTAACTTTAGATTTTATTTAATGGAATTTACAATTTTTGGGCTCTGTGTACGCTTTTTTCGAGGTGGCACCTTTAGTCTAATTAAATTATGCTGCTTTTAACAGCATTAAGTGACGTGATAACCTGTTCGCTCAATGTGATAGGGCACCCAGAAAAAGATTTTTCCAAAGCGACACAACAAGTGGCTGTTAAGTCTCTTTGATTGCCTAATTTGAAATGTTTTTTTTTTGCGAAGAAAAATCTGCAAGAAACAGACAATTGATTCTCGTTTCCTTTCCTGGAAGCAGAAATAAAGTGACCATTCGCAATCAAACAAACATTAAATCTTACGACACTGAATCATGCGACTCAACTCTCTTTTTGAATAATATATTGTGTAAAGTTACATATCAGCCAGCTTGTTTGATAAGTGGACCTCAAAAGTGCATTGTGGACCTTTTGTTTGTATTGAATCTAAAAATGTACGTACATTATGTACTTTCTATTCCCTTCTTGGTAAATCATTTTATATAGAGCTGATTGAGAGACGGAACTGTGCTGCAATTTGAAAACTTCTAACAATAAAGGCTGAGAGATAGTATTGTTCTTACATTTATAACGTGGAAGTCCTTTCCCAGCCTTTCGCACTAACCGGTGTAACGTGTTGAAACATCCTCCCGTTATATCCTGACACCGGTCCATTTTTAACATTACAAACCTACCCTGCCTTGAGCCTTAAGGGGTGAGGACCTTATCAGTTCCCCACTCTCCTTAACACTTGAGCCCTCAA
>JBCAUG010715426.1:0-12940 GCA_038406175.1 Haplosyllis leylae | reverse complement strand
TGTGATAACATAAGTGACTAAAATAACTGAACTTAACTGACTAAACTTAGACTGAAACTGAAGGATTTGACCATCTCCGAAATTACATCTGACCTGTCCATTGATGATGTCGATACATGTACTATTCTAAAATGAAGTAAAAAACACTCTCTTATCCAATTTTTCTATCATTTTGAATGGTTTCTTGTCATACGATGTTTAAAACTGGTACTGAAAACTAAGTACGAAATAATTATGTTCACTGTCGCCGATTAACCGAACATCGGCCGAACAATCTGAAAATGAGGAAACATTCGGACTCCTTTTTCTTTTAATAAAAAATAGATGTAAAGATAGGAAATATTTGAATCCTGCATTTATATTTGAAAATAAATTTCTGAAAGAAATGTATTGTGACATTTAAGTTTTTTTGAAAGCAGAAAAAAGCCTTACCAAAGGAAATTTATGACATCATTGACAAGCCAACAATTGACGAGAGTAATGGTAGGAGGAGGTGATGCAAGTCTGCAAACCACTCGTGGTGGAGGCCGGAATTAGCACGGGGTTCTTGTTTCGGGTTTCTGGAACCAGTTTTTTTTTGTAATGCGTCACATATTCTTGTAATGTGCCAATTCTTTTTGTAGTGGGCCAATTTTTCGTAATGCGCCAATACATTACAAAATAATGTCATTAGTTTCTGGTGTTATGTACTAGAAGGTATTGCATTTTTTTGTACTGTGCTGGCGCATTACGAAAAATGCATTACAAGAATTTGTGGCGCATTACAAAAAAAGTGGGATTTTTAGTGTGGGAAAATAAGGGTAATAAAAAATTGATTTTTATACAAGTTTTCATCCACTTTTGGCTTGGAAATGAGATTTACATGTTACATAGTGTGAATAGGTATATATTGGTTTATGAAATAGAATAATAATTATAATATTTAGGGGTAAGAACCTGAAACCCAAAACAAGAACCCAAAACTAAAAACAAGAACCTGTGCTCTGCACAGTCATCTCGTGGTGTCTAGAACCATATCACTAGAAACGTACATGAGACACAGAATGAAGAATTTTTGTCGGTTGATCTCAAAACAAAAGCAATGTCACTAAAAAATGCCATGACTACATGTGTTCAAATCAAGAAAGAGGGATAAAAAAACGAACATAAATAAAATGAAATATAAGGGGGAAAGCTGGGAAAGTGATATTATTTAGGAGGAACATTTTGGTTCTTGCGGTTTTCCTGCGACCTGGTAAATTCTCAAATTATAATGTTGTGTAAGAAAATTCCTGGGATGTTGTTAGTATTTACAAATGAAGTGATTATTTCCGTTAATCTCTCTGGGATTTGCTTCACAAAAAGGTGACAGGATATGACTTTTTAGGGAGTAGTATATTCAATTCACCACAAAAAGTTCTAAATAAATCTGCTACCGTTCAATTGTGCATCTGCATAAATAAATCCAGAGCATCCAGCATCCGTAAATTGTGTACGTAAAGTCACATGGGCACCGTCAGGGGCGGTGTTGAGGTCATAGGTTAAAACATGACCTTAGTTAAGGTCAATAAACAATGCTACTGTGTCTATTGTCTTTTATAAAAGGCATCGCGCATTGTTTGTGTGTTGTTTTCTGTCTAATGGATTATCCACGTGTTAATCTTCCGAACACATTGTTCTGGATCATGTAGTGTTTACATTTCGTCACTTCGGGACCACAGTGATTTTGCTATCATTTCATCAGACAGCAACTTTTAGGACCACATCCTCCTTTGTAATGTAGATCTATTTGAACCTGTTTGTCCACTTCTAAGAATTTCGCATTTTGCACAAACACAAAAGTGCAAAAGTCCATAATGTTTTACCTGCAACGGTATGACAGCTGATATGTGTACGCTCGGCAAGACTATTCCTATGCCGGCGAGGGTTTTGTTTAGGGGGTCTATGGAAGCAGAGACTTCCGCACAAAGCGATGAGTCCCATACAAAGTACAGGTACTTTTAAAAAGTCATTGCACATTTGAGAAAGTGGACTTTTGATGAGATTGATGGTTCTTCGGAAGGCCTCTCTCGTTTACACATAGCCTACTCAGGTGTTTTCCATAGGGACGCGTGTGTGCTTATTTATGTTTACTTCAACCCTTCACTCATTTTCAGTCAGACAAAAGAATACTGTAGCACACTTCAGCAGAAATTCGATTAATGTCTCCCATTATATTTTTGAATTGCGTTCTTCAAACTTTTTTTAAATTGTCCATTGAATCATCGCGGTAACTAGCGCCAGCGGTTATTAGTAGCGCTATCATTTTCATTTGAATGAGAAATAATGAACTAGAAATTATTTCATATAAAATATAGATTTATTATGTACAACGAGTGTTGCAAATGAAAGACGTCCTCACTTCTATATCAAAATCAACATTGATTACAGTTAAAAATCTTGCAAAACCCATCACTGACACTGATAATATACCATACACTGATTGGATTTTAGAATTCAAAATTCAAACCTTAAATTGTAGTGGTGAACTAGTTCAATTTTCCCCAAAATTTTTAACCTACAAACGAAACTTAAAGAAACTTTCTTAATCAAAGATTCAATACGTTCCTTCTTTTCTTCATGAAGATGCACTCCCTATCCTTTGACGTTTTTTCTGGACTTTTCTTCCATTTTGCATTATCCTCTTTGAGAAGAAGCGTTCAACACACAACAAATATGTAGATCCAACTCGGCAGTCACGGTTCTCACATTAATAGTTTTACATTAATTCAATGGGGTGGTTTTGTTTTACGTCAATGTCCACCCAAGTTCCACGCTCCTTCCATTCTCCAAACACTGAAGGCATAACTAAGTCGCTCGTGTGCAACGTAACTACATGACGCAGCGGTAGAGGGAAACATACCCGGGATACTCGCCGTCTGAGACATACCATCATCGCTCTGAAGAACCTACACAAAACACATAAATACTTGTACAAAACTGAGATTCAGTGAAAACATAAGCATTATCATCGAGATAATGTTCTCGGCTAATAAACATTCCATCTATTTTACATTCCATAGAAAGATGTGATCGATTAAGAACCTTGTGTTGATTCGTGGGAACAAAATTATTCAGATGAGACATAATGGAGTTGCAGTGAAATGTTCACTTTGCATTGAGTTAGTTATAATTTCCAATACATGCACCGGGTGAGACATTGTCCTTACCTGGTACAAGAAGTCGATGTATCTGCAGGCGAGTTTTAATGTTTGTATTTTGGAAAGTTTATCACTAGGTAGGGTGGGGATGATCTTGCGTAGTTGTGAGAATGCGTCGTTGAGACTCTGCGTTCGCTGACGTTCCCGGACGTTGGCCATGACGCGCTGTGTCTGTAGATCCTCGAAACTCTGGGGAGGCTTCTTTTTACTCTTCTTTGCCTTCAAAAGAATAAAAATGTACCTAAAAATTATCAATTTGGATACGAATGAAAGTCCAGATATGTGTATTCACGTAGTTAATAAATTAAACGTAAATTGACGAATGTCTGTACTCAAAATCAGGTAAACACTACAACAAAACTCATTTGGCGGAACTTAAAAGGGTACTTGTGTAAGTTGAATGAAAGTGAGATGAAAATGTCAACTCATTGAGCAGGATCAAGAAAAACGAATGGTTTTCAGAAGATGGGTTGATGAAAAAGAAGGGAAAATTCTTTTCTTCCCTGCATCTGATTTGTATCTGATTTGAGGCAGATTTCTGATCCAGTTCTGATATTTGCCGGTGGTGCTAGTAGTACTGTAGTTGGAAGAGTTTCAGCCAAATTGAAAGCAGGTGAAAGACGTACTAATCCTCAATTCTACGTCAAGAGTTATATTCATCACTACTCATCACACTGTAATACTCCAAGACATGATGATCAAGATAAGCACGATAAAACCTAGCACACTTATAAATCCAAAAAGTACTGGTTGCAATGTTAGGTATGATCAGTAATCAAAGAAAGGTATAGTCGACAAGTGCCGACTCAGTGAGAGCGTAATACCATTGTGTGGATTTGCATATAAACTTTTTAAATAACGTGTTCAGTGATGAGTACCGTTAACATCCCCATTCAATAAGAATTTCTTCGAATGTGCATCATGGAAAAAATCAATCCACTTCTCTTGGAACACATCACAGAAGTAAAATGGTGCATTTTTGATCATTTTTTGCTCATAATTGATTTTAAAGTTTAAAGTTCATACCATTGTTTAAAACCTGTGAGATTTGTGTTAAGTATAATTACTTAGAAAACAAACGTTTTGACGACAAATGACCACATTACGCATTCTCCCACTTTCTGAATCATTCTGGATAAAATTCCCATATTTTGAATTTCCGTTCTCAAGACACATAGAGAAATGGCTTCCCTCAAGCTACATGTATGACAGATTCCTATTGTTTTGGTACCAACCAATGTCAACATAACGAAACTCCAGGAAGCTCTTCGGCGTATTTGAGGTTACTTTGCGTGATGCGTGATATTTGACAGCTTCAGTGAAAACTTGATGTGGTCGAAACTGTCTATGTGCCCCCTCCCAAAGCAAAACTCTTTAGTTTTTCGTCGAAACTCACATCAAACATGAGTCCTTTATACTTTTGTTAAAATCTTTCTCTTCAATAGATGTCAGAAAGCTATTTCAATTGCTGATGTTTCGCTTTGTAGTAGATAAGACGATAAGAGTTTGGTCAAAAAGTTTCACTCTGTTGCACAAAATTGATGTAATGAAACTGTCATTGCGCATTTGATGGAAACCGGATAACATAATACGTGTACATGTGTTTCATACCTCTAAGCTATCGGTAGATGAGGTTCTGCTGTAAGGTCTTTTCCTGCCCTCCCGTTCCTCTACTCCAAGCATCTCAGGACTGTACGTTCCGCCAGGGTGTTCGTGCCTCGGGTCCGGGGAACCGCTTCCATGACTCGGGTACGACGAGAAGGATGCATTACCTCCGTGTATAGGACTAGTATTTCCCGGCATGTGAGGGCTTCCTCGCCCACTACCGTTTCCTCCAGTAACAGAGCCCTCAGACCCTCGCATTACATAGCTAACTGGTTGGTTCTCGTCAATTTGGTAGCCTTCGTGCAAAAACGGAAAAGATTTTTTTAAAAAGAGTTTTATCATAACAACAGTGTATTAAATGTCTTCATGTACAGAGCAGAATGAATATTAACTTAGATTTGACTTTAATTCCTACGGATTTATTTGGTTTGAAACAAAGAAGGCGGTAGGGAGAAGGAAGAATTATGTTATATTTGTGTAAACATAAGTGTAATCCACAAGAATTGAAAAGTCGCTGGTTGGGTAAGAACCTTTGTTCAACCATAATTTACTAGGTATCATTATCATGAGATGAAAACTGACATTCTCACCTGTGGGGCTGGATCTGGGTGACAATTCGCCATCAGAGCCGTGCCTTGTAACGGGTGAAGGCATCCGTCCGCTGGAATTACGGTAGTGCTGCTCCATGGCTCTGCGGTCGTCCTGTGCGTTTTCACCGGGAGATCCTGCTACGTGAGGCGGAGTATCTATGGCCAGTGGAATGGAGCGGGGCTCAATCACCATCAACTTCTCTGGCATCGTAGAGAAAACCTCAATAAACCTTTCAGATGTGTAACGGAATAGTCTCAATGTCCTTGTGTTGCCAAAAAATGTTGCCAAACTGGTCGGACTGTGACTCAATACTAATCTAGGTATCCAATTATTTTGTGAAGGATGACTTAAAACGATGTCTCTTTTTAATCAATTAGAAATCAGGAAGAATTTCTAACTGATCGATATGTTGCCAAGTTGGTGACGCACCTGCAACTGATGATGAAGGAACTCGTCCCAGAAGCTTTTCAACGCTCGGCAGCAGCCCGCAGTACACTGCACTAACTGAAGGAGGGGGGTGTTACAATCAGCAGCGAAGGGAGGGAGAAAGGTAAACATTCAGTACCAGCTCTGGCAGGCTGGGTTCCTATCCGTAGTTGGTTGTTTGCGTCAGAATTCCTGCTGAGCTGGAGTACTGCTACTTTTCAATGAGTACCAATCGGGTAACGCCCACACAATTAGATGCATACTGATTAAACCTTTAAATGGCAACAAAGGAAACTTTCTGGATGTTATGGAGTTGGATCAATATATTTCTTCACATTTATACCAAATTCAATTGCCCATGAGCAAAAGCTACAATTGATGTTTTTTTCGATCCAAGTTAGAAAAGAAATATTGGTAATTAATGTTAGAAAATTATTCATGAGTCAAAAACATAAAAGTTTAGTCTTTTCAAAACCTTATGTTCAAAGAGTTCAACCAGTTTGCATACGAAATATGATCTTTGTTTTTGTCTTTACTTTCATAATTTACAATAGGCAATTTATTGGTGGCATAAGCATAGGTAGTGGACATAGGAAAACTTCCCAAATTTCTGTCTTTGTACCTGAGTCTACACGTTCCTTTGAAGGCTAAACATTCTCAGAACAATCATCTGTCATTTCCTGTTTACAATAGATTAATAAAGTCTCTGATGTTGTGTCAAGTACCAGCGCGTAAATACACAACTTATGCCACTTCAATAACTATTTGGTAGTCTATTATTTGTGTCATGTAACACATAAACAAATATATAATATTTGAATACATGTCTACGAGTTCATTCTGTATTTCAGAAAACAGATTCTAAGTTAAAATATGTTGATTGAAATGTATAATTTTTTAAATTTCTCATATTCTACTGACTTAAGAACTACTGTATACCGATGGCTTACATTTATTACTTTTGGAGTACAGGAAGAACTGATTTTGTGACCAAAATACATGAGCTCCAATATTCTTTAAAAACATAGCAATTAAAATTTTTGTTGGTTTGAACTATGTTGATATGTAGAGACATTCTCAATGAGATGATGGCAGCGTGAAGTGTATTGTGAAGTGGAAACCATTGAAAGTCAAGTGGAAATGGTCATGAGATGGTGGAGAGTCAAGTGTTTGATGGGTAACTCGTCGACACGTGGATGGCACACGTCGCATAGTTTTAACATGTTAAAAGGAAAACCAACAGGTACAAGCGGATCTATTAAAGAAAAATAAATTCCATTGAAAAATTTTACAGAAAATTAAGAGTATACATACGTATGTATTTCAAAAGAGGTATTTCTTTGTCTTTGTTTTACAATTATTCTCCGCTCGAATTTTTCTCCTGAATAAAACAAAGACAGATTACTTCTAAATGTAATTTTTCATTTAAACAAGATGATCGATTTTGTTCGCCAATTGTTCATCAACGGACTTCATTTTGTGAAATTCAGTAGACACCATATCTACGTAATACCATGAGAACTGTTTGTGTGTTTCCGTGGTATGGCACCTAATTACTACATCACTAATTAGGTGGGAATCTTAGCACGTCCAGGGCGACTGCAACATGTAAATCTGCCGTTCAAGGGCATCTGGTATTTTCGTGTCACATGCCATAATGTACTCAAATAAGATTAATCAGATTACAGTAAGATTATCGTTGTCAGAATCCTGACGGACAATTGGTACAGAGTAACCCTGATTTCAATCCTTCAATAAAAATTAATGAAATTATTGTGCAAATTGAAGAAAAAATATTTGAACAATTTCTACTTATCCCTATAACAGTACGACACTTCCCATATTGTGACTGTAAGGCCTTATCAGAATGGGCTGTATTGTTATTATATCTTATCTCTCACAGAAGCAAGTTAAGATAACCTCTGTCCATTCTGACACTTGGGTAAATTAACTAAGAAGATTACAACATGTGTAACATTCAGGTATTGATGACAGAGAATAGGCAGAATGAGATTATATTCATGTTACATGTATCCATCACTGCGTACTTGGAGATTAGTTGATCTCTACTTGCATTTTTTTTAAAAATAATTGAGAACACCACCCATTTTTTTTGTTAAAGATTAATATTTCGAATTTAAAACTGTCTACCTTGAGTTGACAAAATTCACCTGAATATATAAATCTATTTTAAGAATGTACAATGTATTGATATCTAACTTTTAATATGTAGGTAAATCTACATAGGTTAAAAAGGTATTTTAACAAAGGACAGACACCATTTCAGTAAATGTTAAATTATATTCAACACAAAATTTCTGTTTTTTGATTTTTCTGAAGCTGTCCAATTACCTGCTCAGATATTGCACTACTTTTTCACTTGTTAGCAATAACATTAATATTACAGCTGTAAATCTTGTTCAGAGAGGATTCGGAAAATCTATGCCTGAAAAATTCTCAATGGGGATCCAGGTCGATTACAACTGTCATCAACTCAACTTTATTTAACTTAGCTTATTTTGGGTTCAGTTACTCTAATGACTGTTGTACATTTGCCAATTTAGGTGCCAAGTGTATGTAATGCTCGTAAACAAATCCGCCCTCCTCGCATTTCCAGAAATCATCTTCAAAACAACTGCCATTTTTTAAATAAACTGGATTTAGTTTCAGAGCTGGGGTTTTCCTTTAGACTTGTTTTATTTTACTTTTTTCATGTCCATTTTGCTCGGTGTCAAACTAATTTCAGAGTCATATAATTTTTACAGTTAATTGTCTTGGACTCTCTATTTATTTGAAAACAATAACAATTAATGGCTTCACATTAAGTTGACAGTGTCACTCACTAACATGTGTGACAGGTTGGCTGAGACTACAGATAGTGAGGACAATTGCTAGCTACATTTGTACAAAGTAGTGACCGGAGATTCATTTCAACATGGAAACGAACATACATTGATGATATGCTGTAATTTCTCAAGGAGAAAAATATAAAAGTCGATTTTTCACTTCCTTTGAAATCGTCCCACATTTGATCTTTCAGCGAATGGTCGAGCTTGAGAGAATGTGATGATTGAGTGGAATGTTTATTACTTACAGTTTGTTTACTTTTGGCACGTGGACCCTTCAAAACATCTTGACTAGCTTCAACTGCCTTACATTTATCTGAAAAAGTCATGCATGTAACGCAAGAACATTTGAGTTTCATTATTACTCAAAAATAAGCAATTCAAAATTATTTAATGATCAAGAATACCTTTTTGCTTGATTTTCAAAATTTTGAGGGAACTTTAAGTCTACAATATCATTTTAATATGTCAACAAAACATGCAAAAGGAGTCTGCATAATTGATCACATAATGACACATTGTCTCATATCGATCTCTTTTCTTCTACAAATTTTTATCCATCAATTCAAAAATTTTAAAGCTTTACCTTTTGGTGAGAAGTGTTTTGCTTGCAAAATAGAGTAGCAGAAATGGAACCAGCTCAAATGTGTGAACTAAGAAAGCCTGTAGTGCATTGACCTCAAGCTTTGATCTGTCAGAGATGGGAGTCTTAATACCGTGTTATTCGGGTGCAAAATTATGCAATTTATATTTCATTATAATTTTGCAACAAATTAAAAATGTAGTAATAAGTTCTAAATTCAAAGATCTAATCTGGAAAATGAAATCAGAGTCCGCGCACTCGCGTTTTTTGGCGTGAATTCAAAATGCGTTGATGTTGAAGACTGCTTAATTTACAATTTGGAATCCGATTTGCGACTACTTTTAATTAAGACAATTTTCAAAAACATAGTCAACTACTAGTCAACTATATAAATTTAGTACATGTAGATTTCATTAGTGTAGATCTAGATGTAGCCAAGTAGAATGAGTCAGCATTTACTCTAGTCTGTGTAGATCTAAATTATTTAAATCTGGTTTACTCAGATTGAGTCTGTAGATCTAGTGTGTGATAGACCCACCACCCCAGCCCTTAGACCCCACCACCCTGGACCCACACCCATCCCCATACCCCTAGATCCCCACTGTCTCCTTGACCCACCATACCTGGACCCCACTGATGCAGCCCATACCCCTTTGACCCCACCACACCCTTGACCCCCACCCCTAGACACCCACCACACCCCTGACCCCCACCCCTAGACCACCTGCCCCCTATATATATCCCACCACCCCTTGACCCCCACTGCCCACTTTACACTTTACCCCCACTACCCCTGGACCCCTACCCATCCACTCCCATACACCCTTGACCCTACCACCCCCACCATCCCTTGACCCCCACCACCCATTGACCCCACCATCCTTAGATCCCCACACCCTATACCCCACCACCCCTAGTCCCCCACCACCCTTGGACCCCACCCACCCACCCTATACTACCTTGACCTCCACCACCCCTTGACCCCTCACCCCAAGACCCCCACCCCTATATAGTACCTTGCCACAATGCAAAATATTTTTTCAGTTGTACTGAAAGTTTCAGTAAAAAATGTTGATCAACATTTAATTTATCAAAGATCACAACCTATTTTGTTTCGCTTTGGGGTCACTTCTCATTTTTGAGATAAAGAATGCTGCCATTCAAAACATGTCTGTAGATGATAATCATCATACATATTTATTGAGAGATGTTACCTGTGTACACATTGAGGAAATAAAATTGTTTCACTAGAAGAACCTGTCTTTTTATTACACTACAAGAAACATGTAGAATATCAACCAAAAATATTTCACTTTGTGGCAAGCTATTATACCCCACTACAACTAACCACACCTGCACTACTTCCCTAATCCCACCACCCTAGACCCCTCACCCACCCACCCCATACCCCCTTCACCCCCACCACCCCTAGACCCCCAACCCTATACCCACCACCCCCTTGGCCCTTGCCACCCCTGGCCCCCTCCATACCCCCTAGACCACCACCACCCAGGACTCCCACCTACCCACCCCTATACCTCCTTGACCCTACCACCTCCTTGACTCCAACCCCCTCTACCCCACCACCCCATTGACCTCCACCCCAGACTCCCACCACCCCTGGACCCAACACCCACCCACCCACCCCCATACCCCCTTGACTCCCACCACCCCTTGGCAGAGTTTTGTATACAGTTTTGGTCACTATTCCATGGCAGGACCACCCAGTCTTATCGAACTCCATTCGAAGGACAAAAAATCCAACCAAAACGAAGGTAAACATGACCAAAAAATAAATCTTTTGTCCAAATTGAATGTACTTCATAATGCATGAACTACATGTAAGATATGAAGATGAATAATCTATTTTATCAGGTGCAACCAATAATTGTTGGGCGGCTGTTGAGGCTGGTATTTTCACATGGCCACCAGATGGGGGCTAATGGAGCTTCAAACTTGGCAAAATACACGTTTTTTACAAGTACTACTGAAGTAGGAGATATTTATGTTTATGTATTGCACGCTCTAATTCATTTTGCCCAAAAAAACACCACAAATATTTTTGAATAGATCTGTGATAATATATTGTGCAAGAAAGAAGTATGTTGAAAAATCTCATATCATAATCTGAAACAGCAAATCTTGATCACGTTAAAGCAACAGAAACATTTCATTAAGACAAGAGTAATGTGTAATAAAAAACACCTGTCTCTATATATTTAGTATCCATACTATCAGGATAAAGGTACCCACGCCCCTGCTCACTGTTGAGTGCAATACTACCAGTCTTTGCTTGTGTTACCAACTAATTATGAAGAAGATAGGAGCCTATTAGTGTCGAGCTATTTTGTTTAGTCTTCAACTTTAAAATCACTGGTTTGATCCCAGAACGTACAGTATTTCAAATATCGAGTTGACGTTTAGAGTTCAAAGGGTTAATTACTTCTTTCCACTCCAGCCTTCTCATCATTATTAGAGGAAACTAATCATTACTGTGGGCTAAGGCTGCGGGTACAGGTGCAGTCACTGTCTTGGGGTTAAAATATACCCTCCTTTGATCACCTGTTCTGATATTTTTGGAAAGCTTTGCAACAAGAAGATTCTTCTGTCCAAGTTTATGCTTTATGTCAATTTCTCTTGATGTCAATTTCTTGATATTGCGATGGGAAGGTAGGGAAGGCACGACTGCCAAATTTTATTCGTCGACTAGTCGGACAGCATTAGTCAACTAATGTCACAGGCTACACGAGGCCTGGAACCTTTCGCGACCAGGAGTGCCCTGAATGAGCCACAAACACCATGCCATTTGTTGTAATTCTCTTTTTATTGCCAGTCTTTCATGATAGTCAAGAACACACATTTGAGAGAACAGGTTTTGAGCACACATAATTTGAGTACAGATTTGAGCACAGTATTCTCAGGGGGATAAGCCTCCACTGAGCTAAAATAAAAGTAAAGTAACAGATTCACATAATGATGTAACCAAATGTCAACCAAAATGCTGAACCACAATCAGGAGTACCTACCACAGATGAGTATTACATCTAAAGCAATTTTACTCCGGAATGTGAAACTAGACCACAAATGCTGGTATTTTCCAGTACATTAACATACGAGACAGCAATGGAACAAACAAACAGACAAACTGATCAAACTCAGTTGATTCCCTTGCTTCTGAAAGAGAAGGCAAGCAACACGGAATATCCACTAAAATACCCAATTACCATTACTGATCACAGGAAATCCCTGTGTATCAACAGAATAACCTAAATTAAATGCACATCACCTGGAATGCCAGTGGAAACCACAAAAAGGCATTGAGTTGACTGGAACAAGTTTAAGTTAATTTTGACACAAAAATGTATAGATGTCTAAACAGTACAAAGACCCACAAGCAACTGAATGTCCCCAGGCCTGGAGGAACAAAGGGGCACCTGAGCATCCAATCAGAGCTAATGGAAAGATTTGGGGAAAATTAGTATCGATCTATGTCAAGTTGGTGCCTGGATTACTACACAAAAATCTACAAATCAGCTAGTCACTTAGTAACACTCGAAAGAACTGTGTCATTCATGCCCATATAAGGGAATCAGTCCAGTTCAAGGCTATGAACTTGACCTGACCTCAATCCATCAACCAATTACCTGTATTGATAAGCTGGCACCTGCAAACAGCCAAACTGTTGTCGCAAACAGTGCTTGATTTGCTGG